>VMBQ01001511.1:106374-129410 GCA_007657795.1 Dreissena rostriformis
CCGGCGTCTTCACGACTACTTCATGTATAGATCTGCCCCTGTGACCTTTCAGGGGAGAAAATTAGGTCAGATTATACATCAGAGCACGATGGCCAATGAGACCTTAATGTGCCTAGATGCCTTTTTTATGGATTATGTTGATGTTATTGTGTGTGGTTGTTGTGTATTTGTCTGGAGCGGAAAGGGAGGAGTTTTAGTCTGTTGTTCGCGTCCGTCAGTCGTAGAAGGTAGTCTCGTCATGTCTCAGTTCCCAGTGTGCAGACCCCGCCGCCACCTCACCAGCGCACCCACGCCGACCGAGCCAGAGCCGGCCCGCCCGCCCACACGGCCCCGCGCCGTATTTAGTGGTATTTAGTGGTTTGCCTCTTATTATAATGATTTTGCAGTATTCTTGTTATCCCTAGATTAGCATTATCCTTATTGGCATTAATGTTTATTGCTTATAATTTTGTGTGGTTTTTGTGCTCTCCGCCCCAAGAGAGGTGTTAGTGGGGGTTCGAGCGGGATACAGAAGACGCCCCGATTCCAGAGGCGCCCCTGGTTCTTTTAAGTGCCCGTTGTACAGCACCCATACACTGCACCCCCGTTTAACGTCCCTCGCGGAGGACTAGAGAGAGAGAGAGGGAAATGAATGTCGACCCGCTCTTATATACCCGAAAATTACTGGGCGATTCCATTATACAGGCCAAGTCTATGAAGACTGTACAGGGAGATCAACTTTTATGACCATGGTTTTACGAAAATCAATTTCCGGATTTGGGGGTACAAGACACCAAGAAAACCGTTAGGTGGCTGGCAGCATTTTCGCGACATTATCTCAGAACTTGCCAAAGAAAACGTGTTTTGAAATGATATAGGAGACAGTACAAAAAAAAATCTTGACGATTTTAAACCATGGAGATACTTCAGATGAGCAATTAATTGAATGTACATTTCTTATATTTATTAAATATAATATGATCTATAATTATACAACATCAGGATTTCCCTCATGACCAGTGTGCACAGAGGTCTGCACACCGTAAAACGTCAATACACGTTTACAAATTCCTTCAAAACATATACAACACAAACGTGTAAATATACCTTTGAATTATTTCCGCATACGCAGTTCATAGCAAAAGTAGATACAGTGGGTGAATCGATTTCCGGTTTGTTGCCAATGCATGCAAATATGTCCTTAAAGGGACTGTAAAAAACGAACGGCGAAAAAAGAAAAGTTCTAAAATACCGTATTTGTTTTACAATTATTAGTTTATATTGATAAAAATATCAAGACTGGTATATAACATTACTTAAAAAGATTTTTTTTTTATTTTTACTTTATTTTTGTATTTATTTATTTTTACTGGGTATGCATACCAGGTAACTACCAGTTAACTATAAATAACGCAAGTAGATTGATCATCATCGTCACGTGGTAAACCCAGGAATGCAAATTGTGCATGCGTAGTTAATTATGTATATTTTACATATATAATGATCAATCTACTTGCGTTATATATAGTGTGTATATCGTTATGTCACCTATTTTCGCGATGTAATTTCGATTTCACATCGCGAAATTGTATTACAAAATATACCGAAAATATGAACTTTTTTCAAGTAATGTAATATACCAGTCGTGATATTTTAATCAATATAAACTAATGATTGTAAAAAATACGGTATTATAGAACTTTTCTTTTTTCGTAATTCGTGGTTTACAGTCCCTTTAAGTGTTCTTCTACCTGATTTGGAGCTGCCAACATATCGATATTCAATCATATATGTGCGCAAATTGCCGGGAATAATGCAAAGTTGTCAATGGCATTCATAGCAATTAGCTGATGAGATAGTAATCCCTTGGTGTTCGACAGCTCGACACAACGAGATAATGATTGTTTTTACCAGAGAGAACAAATATTGTTTGATTGCCATAGGTTCTTTCCCTATGAACCTTGTTAACTCCCACTGCAATTATTTCTGAGTAAATTGTAAAATGTCAACATACTTTTTGAAAAAGAAAATGTGTTGCTATATTTCAGACATGAGTTGGGTAATATATATCTTTGATACACATGAAATAGTTCATATATTGATATATATCCGTATATATTGTTTATGTAACCCTTATTTAAGTGTGTCACTTAACGAATAGTGTTTCAAAGTTACATTTGAATTGACATAATAAGTCCATGTGGTATATTCATTGCAGTATGTGCGTCGTTCTGAAAACATTCATCCGCATGTGATCTTGGTATTTTGGTACACAACTGTTATAAACAAGCAGAGCTATGTCCCTTTTGACATATTAGTTTTCGTGTTTGACCGTTTCACTTTTTTAGAGTGTGTTTGTAACAGCCTCTTGGGTGATTTCACTTTACAAACAGCAGCATGCAGCATGTTCACTTTTGCACGTGTCTAGTTTGTTGCTTCCTTTTTTTTAAATATCAAAATAGTTATTGTCCATTGTTAAGAAAACAATATCATATGAAGAAGTCCGCCTTATATGTCTCCAACATTAAGAAAGCAAATACATGTGTATGAGCACATGCTCTTGTACATCTCTGTTTATCTTTATTTCGTATTGTTTTTCGATGACTAGAAAAATGTGGTAATACATAAACTACTAGCCAATTTATATCATATATCACCAAATTTAGCAAACATGTAAACTCTATGAACTTTATCAGGGGAGAATAAGTTAGTTTTGTTATATTGGTTTACGACTGATAACACGGTGCTTTAATCATTTACGTCGAATTTCAAAACACAGATTCGTATGTAGGTATAAGATGTTATAAGCAGTCATATGTTTATGCTTTGAAATATGTATTGCTTATCATTCACCATACTAAATATCATCGTCGACAATTAAATAACTTAGTCCTCTTAATGTACTGTTAAACATGAAAATACCCAATTCATCTGTCTATACAGATTATGCATTTTATAAATGCATAATTATTTTACACCACTACAATTGTTATAACTACATATATTATCAGTTACTTAAAAATATTAACATCAAGTATGAAGAAGCTACATGTATTCCTATACATGGTTATTTTGGAATAATGATTTACATCTAGACACGTATTTTATATTCCAATAAAAGTCTTTGCATATTTCAATATCTGAAGAGTGAAGCAACATCAGCATGACGAGACGAGAACAAATGACAGGGTCTTTCTGGCGTTTGGTCTTCATGTCGCTTCACACCATATCTTTACGAATTCTGAAATTACAAAATACGAACAACATAAATGGGGCATACATTATGTAATTCAAGTATATCATATCAAATGTCTTGAAAAATTCTTAAAATTACTTAAGCGATTACTTTTTTTATCAGTTGTATTAAATGTGTTGAATCTTAAAACAGAAAACATATGATATCATGTAATTGTTCAGAACAGAACAGAACAATTAGTTTATTTGCGACATTAGCATTTACAGCTTATCGTCAAAAAGCAATAAATCAATCATCAACAGACATACATACACATGCGTCAAAATAAAAACAATATTATATGCATTTTTACAAATATATGATTTTTGTGAGAATGTAATATGTAAGAGAAGGCTCTAAATTGTTTAACAAAGTAAAGTAAATTTAAAGTGAGTTTAGAAATATTTAACATGTCTGAGAAGTTTGATCGTCATCAGGAGAAGCAGCGACATCAGCAGTGCAAGCTGCACTGTCGCAATCATAATCGCTGACAGCAGAAACTCCAGCATTGTCATCAAAATCCTAAGCAGTAACAACGACCGCGCAACAGCCAGGTTCCATCACCATCATTTACAGCAACCAGTAGCAAGAGAGTCATTTGACTGATAGCATCATCCGCATCATCATCATTATCATCACCATCAATAACATCATCATCAGCATCATCATCTTCATTATCATCATCATCATCATCATCAATATCATCATCAGCAGCAGAACTGAAGCAAAAGAAATAATTACACGTCCTCAACAGGAAAACAATAGTCGTTGCAACGACCGGCCTGACTCTCAACAATATGTTCCATCTCTCCTTCATAGTTTATCGTTTTATCCCCGTCAACATCTACCTGTCTCATCATATCGTCCGTCTTACCTTCAAAGTTTATCTATCCATCCCCGTCCACTTCCGCCTGTCGCATCATATCGTCCATCTTACCTTCATAGTTTATCTTTCCATTCCCGTCCACATCTGCCTGTCTCATCATATCGTCCATCTTACCTTCATAGTTTATCTTCCCATCCCCGTCCACATCTGCCTGTCTCATCATATCGTCCATCTCACCTTCATAGTTTATCTTTCCATCCCCGTCTACATCTGCCTGTCTCATCATTTCGTCCATCGCACATTCATAGTTTATCTCTCCATCTCCGTCCACATCTGCCTGTCTCATCATATCGTCCATCTCACCTTCATAGCTTATCTTTCCATCCCCGTCCACATCTGCCTGTCTCATCATATCGTCCATCTCACCTCATAGTTTATCTATCGATCCCCGTCCACATCTGCCTGTCTCATCATATCTTCCATCTCACCTTCATAGTTTATCTTTCCATCCCCGTCCACATCTGCCGGTCTCATCATATCGTCCAGCTCCTTGTCCGTTAACGCCTCTCCCAGCTTTTTCATGGCCACTCTAATATATATCACATAATGTTTATGTGAATAAATGTATCATCAAGCGTTAGGAAACATGAGCGTTATGATGACGTCGATACTTTCTTTATATCCTTTTATGTTTTTCTTGCCGTTTTTTTTCTGTTTATGTTCAGTACAGACACATAAACTAATTGCAAAAAGATTTTTTTTTATAGATATCTAGAATACAAGGTAATTGAAGATAAGAGTTACGGTTGTTTTCTCGCGAAATGCTTTTTTTAAAAAACAAGTATCCATTATCATCAAAAGAACACTAAATATTTAGCTCGCCATCATCATTTATTGCTCGACGTTGCTTTCTATTATGCAAATAATTCATCTTACGCATCATACACTGGGTTAGGTTTACAAAATAAAGCTTTCTTAAACGTATGTCCACTGATCGTAAAGCTTATCGCTTTATTACTGTAAATCATGTTTATGGATACATACATACGCAATCTAAGAAAGTTTGATATATTCTGACCTAAATTCCTTCTCGTCAATATACCCGGTCCCATCTCGATCAAACGTTCTAAACGCAGAACGGACAATGTCTTCTCGGTTGGTAAAGGACTCATCACCTGAAAGAGGCCATTTAAGGAATATTAATTGAACTTAAAGAAACATGGTAGGTAAATGATTAATTGGGAAAAAGGTCTACACCACTTCCAGGCAAGCATTGTTATGTTAAATGCAGTAACAGTACAATCAGTTGTATCAACGCAAAAATAATGAACAATGAGAAATTGGGGATCATATTTATACCACCATCAGATGCAAGTGAAGGATTTATAAAAGCAATACATAATTGATGATGAATACAATATAATTTTATAACTCAGTTTCAATTCTAGTATTGTGATACTCATTACTTTTTAATTGTAAGTTAAAAAAAACTGTCAGTTTACAGAGAGAACAAATTAAATAATACAATAAAATACATTTTTTTTGTCCATCTCTAGTTACGATTTTAAGTCCATTGATAGAACATATAATAATACTTATACTAACTGACTTTGGACATTTCCTCTTGCATAAATGCATAAAACTCTTGGAACTCTATCCGCCCATTACCTGAAAAAGACATTGTCTATTACGTAAATTTGAAATATATATGTTGCCACATTTAGATATAACATATTCTGTATTACCATCGAAATTGTTTCCAACATTTGTGTGAACCCAAAGTACTACCAACAGATTTTAATGAAACAATCAATTTGACATCGAAATGACGATTACATTTATAAACGTTTTGTCATACTGTTTTTCTAATAGTCGTATGCGATTTTCAACGCACAAACAACCACTAATTGTATTCTTATATTTCATCTGCAAACTGCGTGACTTAACTTACTTTTCAAAGAAAACATGCTCGAGCAATCTACTCGTTTAAAGATCAAAATGAACGTAGACAATCTAATAAAAACTTCATTTCGTCACACTTAATGCCTTGTAATCATCGTAAACATTATAACTTTTGAACCTAACTTATGTTTTTTTCCAAGGACGGACCAGCTGACTAAGTTGGGAGACCCTTGGACTACACACCCGAGGATAGTGGGTTCGATTCCCGGCCCTGCCATACATTCTATTGGGGATTTGGTCATGAAATCCTTTCTACGGACATTTGCAACCTTCCTCAGTGTCAAGTTCTACTAGGAAGTTATCATTTACTTGAATAAGTTTGTGCACTTAGTACTGGTCAGGGGCGTAGCTAGCATTTTTTTAGATGAAGGCCCGGATATGATACATAAAAATGGGGGGTTCCGGGGGAAACCATGGGAATTCTTTCCAATACTACTGTCTGCATGTCTATAACGGCACCGTAGCGTGTTGAGTGTAAAACTTACTTATAGTCGATCTATTACATAATTGTTCTAACAAGTGCATCAATTACATGAAATCAATATTTCTGCACTTTACCGAAGCAAATGTGTTGATGATTTCATCGATCGAAACATTCGTTTCTCGGTGAATGTGCAGGAGTCCTAAATCAGACAGCCTTTCACCAGACATGGTGCTTCTCATGTACGATTTGATACGTCGCATAGAACTGAAGGAACGCTCACACGAGGCTGAGGAAGCTGGCATTGTGAGCAGGATTGCTAGTACACGGTGTATAGCCGGGTATGCTTCCTTTGGTTTAACATCCAGAGTATCGATAAGAGTGCCTGGCTTTTGAACGTTGTTGTTCCACCGTACCTTCCAGCACCGAACTTCGCCCGCAAATGCATCAAAGGCATGTTTTACACGACCAGAATACATTGTCTGAGGATTATTTCAATATGAAATGCAGATTTCTAACACCTCACCCCCCTCAGGGTCAACATTTTAATGCGTTTTTCGAAGTTGAAGCATTTTTATTTTTTTCATGTTTCAAAAAAAAATGTAGGCCCGGACCTGCTGTGCCTAATAGTAGCTACGCCCCTGCTGGTAAGCCAGCTATATCAGGAAAGTGAGTTGGTAACCTGACCGCCGTGATATGACTGAAATCTTGTTGAACACGGCGAAAAATCCAACAAAAACAAACAAACACAATGTAGACGCCTCAACGATTTCATTAGAGAATTGCAATTTTTTATATACGGTGGTTTGTCTGATACATTGTTTGTAGAATAGAATAAGCCCGTTCTGGTTAAACGTGTTTATTTATTTAAACAACGTGCCGCTAATTAGATCTCCGATGATAATGAACGCAACATTTAGCAGAGTCGATAATCTTTTTTTTCCTTGGTCGCTTGACCACATCACTAACGATTCAAATACGTCATTGTATGTTCAAGCTTTGTTTATTTAATAAGTGTCTCGTGCTCTTTTATATTTTAGTACTAACTAATTATTATTATGTTTAACGACGAAATCGCATTCGTTAATGTTTTATCATGTTTTCACATGATTTGAACGATTATAATTGCATTATTTTATTCGTCTAAACTCTAAATGCATTATTTTATTCGTCTAAACTCTAAATGCAAAACACTGAAATGAATTAGTATGTCAACAAATGCCAGACGACAATGAAATGGTTAAGTATGTAAATCAATTCCAGACGACAATGGAATGGTTGAGTATGTCAACCAATGCCAGACGACAATGGAATGGTTGAGTATGTCAACAAACACCAGACGACAATAGACTGGTAGAGTATGTCAACCAATGTCAGACGACAATGGAATGGTTGAGTATGTCAACAAATACCAGACGACAACAGACTGGTAGAGTATGTCAACCAATTCCAGACGACAATGGAATGGTTGAGTCTGTCAACAAATGCCAGACGACAATGGAATGTTGTAGTTTGTCAACAAATGCCAGACGACAATTGAATAGGTTAGTATATCAACCTTTGCCAGACGACAATCGATTGGTGTAGTATGTCAACACATGACAGGCGACACTGGAATTTGTTAGTATATCAACCGTTGTCATACAATAATGGAGTGGTTTAGTATGTAAACAAATGCCAGACGACAATGGCGCGGTTGAGTATATCAACAAATGTCAGACGAAAATGGAATTATTTAGTATATCAACCCATAAAAAGATCGACGTGGCGTAGTAGATATGGTGTCCGCCTAGCGATTGGGAGGTCATGGGTTCGAACACCACTGGGAGCGTTCATTTGATCTCCCCCAAAAACACTCAGTACTGGTTATAGTCCCAGAAAACGGACCCGAGAGCGTTTATATAAGCCTACGGCTTTCGATGCAATCGAGCTAAAATAAATAGGTTTAAACTAACTCAAGCCAGACGACAATGGAATGGTTTAGTATGTCAACAAATGCCAGACGACAATGGAGTGGTGTAGTATGTCAACACATGACAGACGACAATGGAATGGTTTAGTATGTCAACAAATGCCAGACAACAATGGAGTGGTGTATGTAGTATGTAACACAATGCCAGACGACAATGGAGTGGAGCAGTATGTCAACCCATGCCAGACGACAATGGAATGGATGGGTATATCAACAAATGCCAGACGACAATGAAATGGTTTAGTATGTCAACAAATGCCAGACGACAATAGAATGGTTGAGTATGTCAACAAACGCCAGACGACAATGGAATGGTAAAGTATGTCAATCAATGCCAGACACCAATTGCTTGGTTAAGTATGTCAACAAATGCCAGACGACAATGAAAAGGTTTAGTATGTCAACAAATACCAGACTCATTGTTAAATGAGAGTAATATAGTTGGTCTTGGCCATGAATGACAATGAAGTACCACTTCATGCGGCCAATCTTGGTATACACGTTGAAAATCAATTACATGTTTATTATAACAAACATATATAGGTTCAAAACAGAACGGTGCGTCTTCCTTTCCATCGTTATTTCTTGATTCAATGCTTTCAACATACGTGTATTTAGGAAATTTCGTTGATCTATTTTATGTTTTCGTTCTATTACCATGGTGTTTTCACATTGTCACCTGCTGTAATCACATTCGCTGCATAGAGTTGTCAACACAATATTAAGTAATTTACCATTCATACTACAGCTTGAAAAACGACGGCCCTGACTCAATACAGTGTACATGGTTGATTCTTTGTTTGCGTTTGAATGTGTCATTAATCGCTCTATTCAATTTTTGCTGCAATCACACAAACCATTAGCATCCAGTGCCCGCATGGAATCGTCGACCTGCTGCTGCGTGGGAGTCATACCCAGGAACCTCATGGCCGTACCGAGCTCCTGAATGCAGATGGAGCGGTCATTGTTCGTGTCGAACATCCGGAACAACTCGCGAATTTCTGTGAATGAAATATGGAAGCAAAGGATAAAACTCGTGGGATTAGCATACCACGTCATATTTGTTGCTTTTTGTGAAGGCAATACCAATTTAACGAAATGCATAATAAACAAATAAATCCTTGATTACGCAACATTAACATTATATAATCTTAAAAACAACTATTATCAAAGTAACACTGAGAGAGTGATAACATCGTTCAGAACCAGAACAAGCGTAAGATAACTGATTTTATTTTTTGGAATACTATTAAAAATTACAAAAATATAAGTCTCACACTAACAACACTAAGCGAAACTTAATACATACACTTACGCTTCTATTGAGATTTAGATTGCTACTATAAAATTCAACCACTAGTTTTCGCCAACAATCGTTGATTATCGGAGATACAGGGACAACACATGATCGACGTTATTGTTATTTGAATATTCGAGCGTTTAGATAAGTGATAATGNGGCCATTTGCCACCTTTCTCAAGGTCAAGTATTACTAGGAAGTTATCATTTACTTGAATAAGTTTGTGCACTTACTACTGGTAAACCAGTTATCTCAGGAAAGTGTGTTGGTAACCTGACCGCCGTGATATGACGGAAATACTGATGAGCATGGCGAACATTCCAACAAAAACAAACAAACAAACAAAAGTATTGACGCCTTAACGATTTCATTAGACAGTTAAAATTATTTATTTACGATGGTTTGTCTGATATATTGTTAGTAGAATAGAACAGGCACGTTCTGTTTAAACATTTCTATATGTTTGCAAAACGTGCCGCTAACTAGATCTCTGATGATGATGATGAACGCAACATTTAGCAGCGTCGATACTCTGATTTTTTGTCTTTGGTCGCTTGACCACATCACTAGCGATTTAAATACTTCATCATATTTTCAAGCTTCGTTTATTTAAATAGTGACTCGTGCTCTTTTATTTTAGAACTAACTAATTATTCTTATGTTTAACGACACAATCGCATTCGTTAATGTTTAATCCTGTTGTCACATTATTTAAAGGATTATAATTGCATTATTGCATTCGTCTAAATGCAACACACTGGAATGGTTTAGTATCTAAACAAATGCCAGACGACAATGAAATGGTTAAGTATGTCAACAAATGTCAGACGACAATGGAATGGTAAAGTATGTCAACGAATGCCAGACGACAATGGAATGGCTGATCATGTCAACAAATGCCAGTCGACAATGGAATGGTTTAGTATATCAACCAATGCCAGACGACAATGGAATGGTAAAGTGTGTCAACAAATGCCAGACAACAATGGAAGGGTTGAATATGTTAACAAATGCCAGACGACAATGGAATTGTTTAGTATATCAACCAATACCATACGACAATGGAATGCTTTAGTATATCAACCAATGCCAGACGACAATGGAATGGTTAAGTTTGTCAACAAATGCCAGACGACAATGGAGTTGTTTAGTATGTCAACACATTCCATGCAACAATGGAATGGCAAAGTATGTCAACGAATACCATACGACAATGGAATGGTTTAGTATATCAACCAATGCCAGACGACAATGGAATGGTTAAGTTTGTCAACAAATGCCAGACGACAATGGAATTGTTGAGTATGTCAACAAATGCCAGGTGACAATGGAATGGTTTAGTATATCAACAAATTCCAGACGACCGTTAAATTGTTAAGTATATCAACAAATTCTAGACGACAATGGAGTGGTTGAGTATGTCAACAAATGCCAGACGACTATGGAATGGTTTAGTATATCAACAAATGCGCAACGACGAATTGTTTAGTATATCAACAAATGCCAGCCAACAATGGAATGGTTTAGTATGTCAACAAATGCCAGACGACAATTGAATGTTTTAGTATATCAACAAATGCCAGACGACAATTGAGTGGTTTAGTATATCAACAAATGCCAGACGACAATGGAGTGGTTTACTATGTCANACGACCGTTAAATTGTTTAGTATATCAACAAATTCTAGACGACAATGGAGTGGTTTAGTATGTCAACAAATGCCAGACGACAATGGAATGGTTGAGTATGTCAACAAATGCCAGACGACTATGGAATGGTTTAGTATATCAACAAATGCGCAACGACGAATTGTTTAGTATATCAACAAATGCCAGCCAACAATGGAATGGTTTAGTATGTCAACAAATGCCAGACGACAATTGAATGTTTTAGTATATCAACAAATGCCAGACGACAATTGAGTGGTTTAGTATATCAACAAATGCCAGACGACAATGGAGTGGTTTACTATGTCAACAAATGCCAGACGACAATGGAATGGTTTAGTATGTCAAAAAATGCCAGACGACAAAGGAATGGATTAGTATATCAACAAATGCCAGACGACTATGGAGCGGCTTAGTGTGTCAACAAATGCCAGACGACAAAGGAATGGTTTAGTATGTCAACAAATGCCAGACGACAATGGAATGGTTTAGTATATCAACAAATGCAAGACGACAATGGAATGGTTTAGTATGTCAAAAAATAATGCATAATTGAATAAGAGCAATATAGCGTTTTTGGCCATGCATGACAATGGAATACCACTTTATGCGGTATTCTTGGTATACATGTTAAAAATCAATTACATGTTTATTATAACAAACATATAGAGGTTCAAAACAGAACGGCGCGTCTTCCTTTCTATCATCATTTCTTGATTCAATGCTAACAACATACATGTATTCAGAAAATTTCAATGATATATTTTATGTTTTCGTTCCATTACAATGGTATTTTCACATTCTCACCAGCTGTAGTCACATTCGCTGCGTAGAGTTTTCAACAAAATATAAAGTTATTTAGCATTCAGACTTCAGTTTGAAAAACGACGGTCCTGACTTATTACAGTTTACATGGTTTATTCTTTGTTTGCGTTTGAATGTGTCATTAATCGCCCTATTCAATTGTTGCTGCAATCACACAAACCATTAGCATCCAGTGCCCGCATGGAATCGTCGACCTGCTGCTGCGTGGGAGTCATACCCAGGAACCTCATGGCCGTGCCGAGCTCCTGAATGCAGATGGAGCGATCATTGTTCGTGTCGAACATCCGGAACAACTCGCGAATTTCTGTGAATGAAATATGGAAGCAAAGGATAAAACTCGTGGGATTAGCATACCACGTCATATTTGTTGCTTTTTGTGAAGGCAATACCAATTTAACGAAATGCATAATAAACAAATAAATCCTTAAATACGCAACATTAACATTAAATAATCTTAAAAACAACTATTATCAAAGTAATACTGAGAGAGTGATAAAATCGTTCAGAACCAGAACAAGCGTAAGATAAATGATTTTATTTTTTGGAATACTATTAAAACATTACAAAAATATAAGTCACACACTAACAACACTAAGCGAAACTTAATACATACACTTACGCTTCTATTGAGATTTAGATTGCTACTATAAAGTTCAACCACTAGTTTTCGCCAACAATCGTTGATTATCGGAGATACAGGGACAACACATGATAGACGTTATTGTTATTTGAATATTCGAGCGTTTAGATAAGTGATAATGAAAATGAGCTGTGGAACATGTACGAACAACTGACCGTAAAAGGACATTTTAGGAGTGGGATACTGTTAAAATATGTAGATCTTTTTAAATACTCATCCAAAACCTCAAACAAAAACACAAATAAATTCTTAAAACATTTAAAATAATGAGTATAGTATAACGGATAGTATTCGAGCTCTTTCGGGCGATTTTTATCTACTTACCAACTTTAAGGTTATATATCTAGGAATGAATCGCAAAATCTTGATGTAACAAGGACGATATACACGTTTCATTCTGTATATACATGGCTATTCTGTCTATAGTCCATAATGAATCAGAATCAGAATCAAAATAGTCTATTTCGACTGAAGCATATATACAGCTTGTCGTCATAAACATACATATGCAATAACAACATACGTTTTAAGTATATACAAACAATACGTCATTTAGAAGAAGGATCAATTAATAAAAATAAAAAAAAATAAAAAAATGCAACATGTTTTCGTGAGGATGTCACATAGATAAGGCTAATTCATAGTGACCACATAATGTTAAAACGTAGTTTAATAATTGCAACAAGTATTTACATTATTTTGTGCTTATTTTGTTTGTGAAAAATATATAATTTCTACTAAAATATAAGACATTTTCTCGAATTTTAAAGCATTTTAAGCAAAACATATCTAGTGTTCGTAACACTATTTTGTTTGAGCTATTAAGTTCGATAAAGATGAACATATTTGTATGAGATCTATAAAACTTTGGAACTAATGCATTCCTAACATCGGCATAATTCGGACATTTAAGAACAACGTGATATTCATCCACGATATAATTTAGGTTGCATAAAACCCATTTGCGATGATCTATGACAATGTTCTGGTGTCTAACCGTTTCTATATAATATAATTTGTGAGACGACAAACGTAATTTAGCAATGATGTTCCTATGCTTTTTATTTTCAACAACATCACGATACGACGATCTTTCGAATACTGGTTTTAATTCATTATATAAAATTGTTGAACTAGATGATGTGACACTTATGTTGCAGTTAGTAATATACTTCTCGTAATATATTTTTAAGTAACGGGATTAAAGGGATAAATTGATTAGAGTTCGCGGATTCGGGGAATAGCCATTCATCGTTAAAACCGGTTTGGTTAAGAATGTCCCGTACTTTCGACGCCCAATGGTTTGTGTTATTTTTGCGTTACATTTCTAATCTCAGAAATAGTACAATGTGTTTTAGAATTCACTTGTCCTGTTTTACAGTATATAATTTCAAAATGTATTTAATATGTTTACATCACTTTTCGTCCATATACAAATATATTTCTATAAATTGAATGAAACTATATCGGCAGAAACTATGTTAGCTTTACGTCAGAGGTTACTCATCCATGATCGTATTACATACAATATAATCACACGAATATAAATTACAATATGCATGCAAATACTGGGAGAGGCAAACATGCATATTATTCGTTATTATCACTTGACATGCCAGTTATTTGATGCTGAACATTAACATGCGGACGCTTTAAGTTTATTATTTTAGATCCAATTAACAGCGCAAGACATGTGACGTTTCCAGTTGACGTAATACGGGTTAATTCGTTTAATTTGTAATGACAAACATAATCCAGGCATTTATATGTAAGCCATGGAACAAAAATAAACTGCACACTAATACACACGTGTATCATTACGTACTATATACATGCATATAATATATTTGAAAACAAGCGGACAACAACACAAACCTCCTGTGTCGAAAGAAAACATGCGGACAACACCAAACAACCTGTGTCGAAAGAAAACATGCGGACAACACCAAACAACCTGTGTCGAAAGGAAACACACGGACAACACCAATCAACCTGTGTCGAAAGAAAACATTTGGACAACACCAAACAACCTGTGTCGAAAGAAAACACACGGACAACACCAAACAACCTGTGTCGAAAGAAAACACACGGGCAACACCAAACAACCTGTGTCGAAAGAAAACATTTGGACAACACCAAACAACTTGTGTCGAAAGAAAACATTTGGACAACACGAAACAACCTGTGTCGAAAGAAAAGATTTGGACAACACCAAACAACCTGTGTCGGAACTTCCTTGAATGACCACGCCAAAGCTGTCTTCAGCATCCATTTAAAGCAAATCAAACATAACACAGGTAATTGTGCAATTGGACACTCATTTATTAATATAATTTCAAATTGAATACATCTTTATTGTTAAATATGTGTTGTTATATTCAAATTGTAAACTTTGTTTACGATCTGTAACCTTATATTTTAAGGTGCACTTGTCTATGAACAAAACCATTAAGAATACTACGTTAAAAGCTACGTTATCAGAATGCTACGTTATTGCTACCTTTTCAGTTGATATCACTCGACATGCTTTATATCTATGTATATTTTATACAAAACATTGTATTTGGTTATCAAATTACATTTTCAACCCATTTATACATGTAGGTAATTGGCATATGCGGACTTAATAAAGAAAACAATAGAACATTTGCATAATAATTAAATTTTCAAGCACACTAATTTCTACTGTTAATTAAACTATTGCACACTTTGCCTTCTGATTCCAATCATAAATACAAATGAGCAGCTATGGCAAAAAGGGGCTTAATTAATATGCGTTAAGAATCGTCGAAATAAGCCCAGGGACGCCGAGACTGGAGTTCCATGTAGAAGAGACTTCCTTTAAACGTTAAATTCCATGAAAGCGGAAAGTATCGTCCATTATTATCCAGGGCGGACTGCTTAACGCACATGCATACAATCATTTTCCTCCAAAGCATTGCTCAAACTGATATTCCGAGTTATTTCCTGTCTAATTAATAATGAAACTCACCGGTCTCTATAGTCTTTTTCGGTGATTCTTGATTTTGTGTCTTCTTGTTTGTAGACTGTAATACAGTAAACAATGTTTATATAAAGTGGATGTAAACATACATGCATGGTAATTGCATCCCACGAGTATGTTGGTGTTTGTTTATGTTTGTCCATTTACCTCGTATGTAATGAGATGTAACGTAATACAATAATTGTCACGAATAGAATGTGACAAGTAAGACAACTATTTATATCAGTAAAAATATTACACTCAACAACATATCATTAAAAATGATACACTCAACAACTCATTAAATGCAAAAAAAGGATATTAAAGTAATTTCAGTATAAGCTATTAGCTTTTATTTTAGTTGTACATGAATGTAAGCATAGAAATATGTTAGTAATATTTTGGTAATATTTTAGACGTAATGACCCAGCTGCAATTAAATTGAATTAAAGTGCGCGATATTACATTATTCTTATAGTTGATGAAATTAAAACAGTGTTAAGAATGTTTTTAATAACTGAATTTTAGATAGAGCTGAGATAAGCATGCACAATATTGTACAAGCAAAGAGAGCCATGACGTCTTATTTTAAATGCATATAAATTAAATTGTCAAATTGCATTGTTAAAATACAACTACTTGATGCTTGATTTCTTTTTGCAATTTGTGAATATATAAATCTTCTTATAATATAAACGATTTTAAAAGGGTTTGTTCATAGTGTTTTAAAAATAAATTCCGTTAAATCAATTTACTACAATAGCTGTTATATTTGGAAAAAAACATTTAAATAATTATAATCAAAATAAGAATATTGAATTAAAAAAAATGCGCCAGCCCTGGGGTTCGAACCCGGTACATCTAGAAGAAAAGCAAACGCGGCGTCAGCGATACACCACTTCAGCTTTTGAATTGGGAAGGAAGTCGAAATGCTTTGTCGCTAATACGAGTTTGTGCTAAATAAGCGACGAAAATCATTACAGAGGCTTNCGGTCATTTTCAATATTATGTATAGAGCTAGTGCATAAGTTATATTCAATAAATAATTGGGGCTAGTACATCATGCAAAAATGTCGTTAAACAAGACAAGCAAAGTATTTAAATGCAAGAAATGAAAATAAATGAACTTTCAGCATAAGCTTTCAGCCATTATTTTAGTCGTTCTTGAATGTTGGCGTAACAATATATTAGATAAAAGGACGCAGATGTCATAATAATTTATGTAATAACATAACCTTCTTAGTTGAGCCGCTTTAAAATGTTTTAAAAATGTTTAAAAACTGAATTTTAATAGAGTGGAAATAAATATTCACCACATTTTGTACGCAAAGAGAGCCATTAAGTCTGTTTTAAAGTATATTAATTAAATTTTAATTTGCATTGTAAATATGCGGTTTCTTGTTGTTCCTTGATTTATTTTTACAATTGGTACATATATAACTTGTAATATTTATCATTTAAAAACAAATTTATTCTTATAAACCGAACCTGTGACCTATAGAAGCAAAAACAAACGAGTTGGCGCTACCACACTTAAGCTTTTGCATTGTTGAATGAGATATATTTAAGATAGATTTATTTCAACATAAAATGCATAGATTAACATGGCAGCATACTATGTACACACAATAAATAATCAAAACAACCTGCATCAGCATCTATACACAAAGCCATGTCAATCAACATTATGCGTTAAGGATTGCACAATAAAGGGTTTGCAATTAAACCCTTATTTACATTGTGGTCATTGAATTTTTATGTCGCGGCTACACGTTTTGCTATATAAGCGATGCAAATCGTTACACAAACTTTATAATTGTTCCGATTTTGATTGATGATTATCATTAAACGAACACAAATGTTTAACATTTTTCAAAGTTATTGGTGTTATTTTGCTTATTTGCATATAATCCATACAATCTCTTTAAAATAAGTGCAATTTGTTTAATAGAAAAATGTAATATTGCAAAAATGTTAACACGTTCCTTTAACTTGTTTCACTTTCAATAATAAATCAAATAATATAATAATGTCAAACCTTTCGCAAGCACAAACATTCCATGGTTGCAGTAATAGTGCTTTTTGTTGAAGATAATCCTAGAATCCCTATTAATCGAACAAAAACCAAACTATATATTTGTCGATCACTGCCTGTGTCTGTATAATGAATGCACGTCCTAACGTCTCTCGAATTTCAACCAATATGCTATCAATACCTATGAACACTATTAAAGGTTAACCAATTAATACTAATTGACGATCAGCCTATATGACACATGACATCAACTCCGGATTAAACATCTAAATCAAAGAGTCCAGCATCGCAATTATATTAATGTTGGTAAATGTCATATGCGCATTATTTATTCATTATTATTAGATCGGGACAAAATGCATTGCGCTTGAAAAACAATAAGCATAGGGTTAATCATAAGGTCGTGCAGTTGTTACAAAGCAATTCTATAAAGCTGTGTCACAAACACTTAACAAAGGACAATCCACAATCAATACAATTACGCAAATTGAACAATTGAAGTATCAGTGACTCTAATTTTTAAAAACAGTTAAATATATTTATCATAACTTATCACATTTCATTGGAACTAATAAACTGTTAATACAGGCAAAATAATCTTCCATCCATAAGATGCACATTAAAGCTGAATGTCCCGATCTATAAAAAAAATACTTTAAAACACATTGTGGTGGACGAATAATTGTGTGTCTAACGTTTGTGTCAGTCAAATACAGGGTCATTATCAGTCAAATCCCGCGTTATTGCATTAAAGTGTCTGTGTTTTGCTATCTCATTTGAGCGAGTTATGTCATGTTTCTACTCTATGTACGTTGATATTGTTAACTTAATAACATATTGCTACCGTCATGACCACTTGTTGCCTGGGAAATAGTTGTATTTATTGCGGATTGAATGATATAATTTGAAAACCAATTAACATTATTTTGCGATATCATATTGATTGTCGTGAAAATGCAGAAAGCGTTAATTACAAAAAGAACACAGATTTTAATTTCCGGAGCTTTAATCGGACGAAAGACACAAATTAATCATTTTAGTCTTAAATTCTCTTTTAAGACACAATTTGTGATTCATCCTCCTTTGTTTTCACAAGTTTATACGTTTCAATCAAATGTCTCTTCGTCAGAAAACACTTTATAATAGACATCGGAATAACCACATGGGAAATATACAATCTTTAAAATAGTCAAGCGCGTGTCATAAAGAGCAGACTATTTTTTTACCGGAGATCTTGTGCATTAGATAATTGATCCTGCTTAAACAAATTTCAGTGTGCGTCAGAACATTGCAATATAGTCGCTTCAGCGAAAATAAGTGATAAACAAAATACAAAAATGCAACTGTATTGAATAAATGCTATCATTCAGTACCAGCGTATTCAAATACCAATCGTTAAATAAAGCTCTTAAACCAATCGTTAAATTAAGCTCTTAAACCGAATTGTATTCAACTTTATTGGTGTTTAATTTTACTACAATTCTATGAAATTAATGTTTGTTAACATTTTAAGGTGTTTGGATTAATGCTGTGTCTACTGTGATGTTTGGCACGCTTTTCAATCGGTTTCATTATTCCTATATTTTGATTTATTGGTATTTCAGCATTTTCCCAATTATGTAAAAAGGTCACTGTAAATAGAGTTTATCGCACTGGGCTATCAGTCTTTATGGTAATAATTCAACCGTGTTGTTCATCTGCGGCTTAAACCAAAAAGATTGTGTTCAGCGCAAGGACAAACTTACGTACAAGAAGTGTATGCAAACCTTCAGTCCTTCCATACAGAACTAACATACAAGTAGTGTATAAAAACCTTCAGTCTCTTCCATACAGAACTTACATACAAGTAGTGTATAAACACCTTCAGTCGCTTCCATACAGAACGTACACACAAGTAGTGTATATAAACCTTCAGTCGCTTCAATAGAGAACTTACATACAAGAAGTGCATAAAAACCCTCAGTCGCTTCCATGCAGAACTAACATACAAGTTATGCATAAAAACCTGCAGTCGCTTCCATACAGAACTTACATACAAGTAGTGTATAAAAACTTTCAGTATCTTTCATACAGAACTTACATACAAGAAGTGTATAAAAACCTTCAGTCGCTTCCATACAGAACTTACATACAAGTAGTGTATACAAACTTTTAGTCGCTTTCATACAGAACTGACATACAAGTAGTGTATAAAAACCTTCAGTCGCTTTCATACAGAACTTACATTCAAGTAGTGTATAAACACATTCAGTCGCTTCCATACAGAACTTACATTCAAGTAGTGTATAAAAACCTTCAGTCGTTTCCATACAGAACTAACATACACGTAGTGTATAAACACCTTCAGTCGCTTCCATACAGAACTTACATACAAGTAGTGTATAAAAACCTTCAGTCGCTTCCAAACAGAACTTACATACAAGTTGTGTTTACAAACCTTCAGTCGCTTCCATACAGAACTTACATACAAGTAGTGTATAAAAACCTGCAGTTGCTTTCATACAGAACTAACATACAAGTAGTGTATAAACACCTTCAGTCGCTTCCATACAGAACTTACATACAAGTAGTGTATACAAACCTTCAGTCGCTTCCATACAGAACTAACATACAAGTAGTCTATAAAAAACTTCAGTCGCTTCCATACAAAACTTACATACAAATAGTGTATACAAACCTTCAGTCGCTTCCATACATAACTTACTTACAAGTAGTGTATACAAACCTAAAGTCGCTTCCGTACATAACTTACATACAAGTAGTGTATAAAAACCTTCAGTCGCTTCCATACAGAACTTACATACAAGTAGTGTCTAAAAACCTTCAGTCGCTTCCATACAGAACTAACATACAAGTAGTGTATAAAAATCCTTCAGTCGCTTCCATACAGAACTTACATACAAGTAGTGTATAAAAACCTTCAGTCGCTTCCATACAGAACTAACATACAAGTAGTGTATACAAACCTATAGTCGCTTCCATACAGAACTTACGAATTGTTGAGAGATAAAGAGGTTTTTTGAAGATTTTTTTTATTATTGTTTACCTTGACTCGAACCCATCATCTTACACGTAAGTTAAAACGTATGATGACTATAATAATATAAGTTTCCGTGAAAACAAAATACGCCGTAACAATAATATCTATCGAAACGATTTGAAAGTTTACGTTTCTTGTTGTTTTTCCTTGAACCAAGATGTCCGCTTTTCAACGGGGATATTTTTAAAGAATATATTTTAGAATATCTTTTAAGTATTCCCAAAAAGTAACGAATATTGTCCACATAAATTAATATCAACAAACGCTATGCTGGTAAATAAACGCTTTCTACACAATGAGAATTTTCTAAACGAAACTTTTAACTTGTATATTTTCAATGTTAACTCAGTGGGAATCACATATAATCAAATATAAATCATTAACAAAAGAAAGCGCAACTGTTGGTAGACGGTCCAAACATGGTTTACTCTGTTTCAAGATGCCTTCATGCTGTCAATACATTTAAACGGGTCGTTGAAGCAACATTCACTATGGTTCACTTGTTTAATAGTCTTTACATTGACATAGGGCGTTAAAGCAACATTCACTACGGTTCACTTGTTTTATAGTCGTTACATTGACATAGGGCGTTAACGCAACATTCACTAAAGTTCAATTGCTTTATAGTCTTTACTTTGACATAGGGCGTTAAAGCAACATTCACTATGGTTCACTTGTTTTATAGTCCTATCACGACGCCAATACCAATATGTTAATATCAAGCAGTTACTTCTAAATTAACAATTTCTTTAACATTCCGCTTTAATGTTTAATCAAGCCATTTCGATGAACAAGAAGACTGAGCAAATATTTATACATTTTTGTTAGATTATTGTTGGTAATTTTATACATTGGAAATGTTTTGAAATCGCCAAGGGGTAAACATCTGATTTGTTTATGATTGACACTTCGAATTATACAATAAATAACTGCTGTTAATTATAATAAATGTATTTTATTTTAAACACAATGCATTACAATATACTTTTAAGAAACAAAATAGCTAATAAAAAGGGTGTTGCATATTATTTGTGAACAATTTCTTCGCGTACATTCATCAATATTCCCAATACCGTCATCACGTTGATTAACTGTAAACAATTAAACACGTGCAACGGAAGAATAAAGTCAGGCATACAGTCACTATAAAACATTTTAATCCGCCTAGTCACACCTCTATTCAAGAAATAGCCTCATCTAAGTAGTTTGTGTGAAGGTAATTCACCAATTCAAGATACGAGATACATGGACAACCTATTATTGACGACTACTATGTTGTTACCGAACCGGAACGGTCACCTTTGGGGATTTACGCTGTTATTCTTATTTAATTATATTGTGTACATTGATACTATTACTGTCGTTTACAAACTGTTTCTACGAGCTATGATACACAAATGCATACTTTGCTTTATAACGGAAATATCGTTTACTAGCCTTTTGTAAATGAAACAAGAATTAATACCCATCATGAAAGATGTTTAGCATGCTAACTTTTGTCCTTTCATAGAAACATAATCTAAGAACGAAAAATACAATACGGTATGTGGCAAATCGATCTGATTCATTACAAACCCGTTATTTCCTAACATAGTAAATACAAATATGTAATCGCTTGTGTAAATATCGAAATCACTTTACAGTTTTGATTGAAATGACACCGATTCGCCCAGACATGTACAATCTAATGAGGTGTTCAAAATTGGTTTGGATTGATTAACGGCAGAATATATTATTAAAGGTACGTCTTGACATAAAATAAACAGTAGTAGTACAAAAACCAACAATATCAGCAGCGGTATCTGCGCAGCAGCCTTAACAGTAGCAGTAGCAGCATCATTATCAGTAGAACTAGAAGCAAGACCATCAGTAGAAGTAGTTGTTGTAGTAGTAGTAGAAGTAGAAGTAGTAGTAGTAGTAGTAATAGTAGTAGTTATAGTAGTAGTAGTAGTTGTAGTAGTAGTAGTAATAGTAGTAGTAGTAGTAGTAGTAGTAGTAGTAGTAGTAGTAGTAGTAGTAGTAGTAGTAGTAGTGGTAGTACTAGTAGTAGTAGTAGTAGTAGTAGTAGTAGTAGTAGTAGTAGTAGTAGTAGTAGTAGTAGTAGTAGTAGTAGTAGTAGTAGTAGTAGTAGTAGTAGTAGTAGTAGTAGTA
>VMBQ01001511.1:129847-167942 GCA_007657795.1 Dreissena rostriformis
ATATATATATATATATATATATATATATATATATATATATATATATATATACCAAAAGCATACATACCTTCGCTTTATTCCCACACACGCAGTCCATGGTACTAGAAGATACACTGTCCGCATCAGTCACCGTTGTTTCGACAGCGCATGAAATTTAGTCATCAATACTTATTATTGTACTCCTACCTGATATAATCTGTAGCTAACAGGCAATCGATGTTATATCATATATGCGCACAAACTGCTAGCACTGTTGTATGAGTGATATTGGCATTCATAGCAAATTAACTGATGGAATATTAAACGATTTGTTTTTCGATGGCTCGAAACAGACTGATAATGATTACCAGAGAGAATTGCTTTTGCTTCTAAACATGTAACTGGCTGTCACTAAGTCATTAAACTTGTACAACTCGTAGTAAATTGTTAAAGTAAGTTAATATGTGTCATTGATTTTTGTAAGAAAGAGATTGCAGATATAAACGAATCGTTCATATATTAAACATGAATCCCATGGTACAAATAATAATATCCTCCCCCAGTAAGATGTATTTCCTTTATATACAGATCTAAACAATTGCAAATGTCGCATCTTATTGCATAAGGAAGCTAAAACGTCTATGTTACATCCAGAACCACAATAATCAATATTTAAAAATACTGGGCATTGAAAATAGGAAATAACCGAAGTGTCCTCAATTTATGCAGACGAAAAAGATCAACAAAACATGTATTAGTTTGAAAACGTATCATTGAGGACAATAAGTGTTTGATTTTAATTACTGACTTATGGAAAAAAAACGAATGCTTTGCACTGACCTTTCCATGTCGGTGACCTACCCTTTAATCATTATTCTATGTTTAATGTCGTATTGTATGAATTGTTTGGTATTGTATACTATATCGTAACAAAAGATTAATCTCAATGGTTTGTCAAATACTCATAGGGTGGAATACCGAAACAGCTCATACCGAAGTAAGCAAATCAATACATGATACCGGATAAACAAATATTGTAAGATACCATTTTAAGCTTAGAGTGCGCTTCTCTAACAAACGGATATCATGTGCATAAAAAATCAATGTACAAAGCAGTTTTCATTTGGAAATATGGACTATTAAACTCAGATCACATAATGGTTAGTCTATTTATGTATTCTGTTTTGTTTTTAAGTGTTTTACGGCCTATAATGATATGAAAACTCTGATGACTTATGCATACACTATTTTGTACTCTTCACAGAAACAGGTTTAATATTATGCATTAAACGGTTGCTAATCAATGATTTCGTCAAATATATACGATTTGTATAATTAGCAAGGAAACGCAAGTATACTTAACCGTTCACGAAGTGAGAGTCGTTCAAAACTCATTTGTCTAAAGTCTAAATTGGGTAATCCCCCAACAAAAAAAAAAAAAAAAAAAAAAAAAAAAAAAANAAAAAAAAAAAAAAAAAACAATTTATGTCTTACTTTTCAGAGCGACCAACACTTGTCAGCGATACTTTCATGCGAACTGGAAAGGCTTGGTGTTACGTGGAAAACGTTCAAAGCCAAGCAAGGGTCGAGTTTATTCAATAAAAGTTGGATGACTATAAATCAATTGCTGGTGGAACCACATAACCCAGCGACCGTTTGTATCTTTGGTAGCTAATCCTACGGAAACGCCTGGTTTTAATTCGGACTTTGACATCCTTTACGCCAAGCAATTGCCGGAAATTTTCATTCAATTGAAGAATTGGCAGATTGGAAAAACGCTTAGAATACTTAGGAAACGCAGAACTCCTCCACAACATTTTTATTTGCAAGCTTTTAGATTTGAAGACTCTCAACCCGTGACTGAATTTGAGGAACTAGACCCAAGCGAAAGACATTTGTACATGCGATTGGAATCAGGGGAAATAGTTTTAAGATCAGATAATATGTTAACGGCAAGGATTGATGTGTTTGGTGGATTGTTACACGGAAATTTTGAGATCCATGGACCAGCTATTGCGATTGAAAGCAATGCAGCTATTCTGAATCCTCATGGACCTCAGTTGCTCATCCACCAGAACATGAGCCACAGTAACAGCCCTTGGACTATGTTATTGTCTACCAGATCCGTGACAGACTGCTTGAAATTCAACAGTTCATATCTCGCCAAAGACCAGGACATTGGCCGTCACAAGAGATGTTAGATGCTGCTGGACGGTGTAACAACTTCTTGTACCATCAGTTTGCTCATCAAGTGACGAGAAATGTGTAGAATGAAGGATGTCAACAAATTTCATTGGACGAATCCTCATGTTTAGCCTTAACAAAGCACAAATAAACTGTAACATTGTGTTGAAAATGAATGAAACAAATCATTATTTCAATACATGACAAAAGGTTTCTCAAGTTTCCATTGCAAAATTATGCTGTTTTTTTTACCATAGAAAGAGTCGAATCACAACTATGGTAAGAAGGAAATGTGTGGCTGCTTGTTAAACTGTGTTTGCAAACACTGATGCGGTGGCTGAAAGCTTGCTTTTGCCCACACTTTACCATTCGGGACGCCAATTTGTTCGACGGTAAACTTTCATATGCCAGCTTCAAAAGGCTCTACAGGTCTGTCGCGGAAATGTTGAAAAATAATATGAGGGATATAGTTTTGTTACACAGGGACGATCGGGATATTCGTTCAGAGAACTTTCTAAACTTTGGAAAACTGATGTCGGCAAGTACGAAGTTATGAAAGAAGATACTACATCACGTACTTGCATTGATATCCTGCGTGAAAAGGCTAACGTTGCGTGTGAATTTTGCAAATCGGAAAATAACATGCAGCGGATTATTGCGCGTTGCATGGCAAAGCACATGTTGTTTGATATTACGCATATATCAGCATCGATTTGCATTCAAGAAGTTATGCCCATAAGCGATGAAATATTAACATGCTTTCTTTATTGCCTGAGTAAGGATGTTGCATCCAGTTGACTGAAGATGGCATCGATGCTTATATCTGCAGGAAACATGGAAGCAGCAATCTTTGTTCTAGAGGACGTGGACAGGAGATGCAATAACAATGTCCAAACACTGTGTCAGTGCTTTGAGAACATGTGTGCTGAGGGTAACAATCAAACAGAGATGACCAGTGAAAACACGGCACTGTGTGTTACCTTCTCTAAGGAAGAGGTGTATTGTACAGGTGTAGTGTATAAAGAAAGAAAAAAAAATATTGTCGGGGTAGTCGCCATTACTGTCTTGCTTTCTGTTAACTCAACAACGTACATAATGAACGGCATGCCATATACATTTCTGAAAGATAAAGATGTATGGTTTTTATTGCAAGAGCAAGTACGCATTTTTTTTTACATGTTAACATGTGATTCCTTATCTACGTTCAATCTAGATAGTAACATACGCATTTACAAATCAAATGAACTAGTCGTGTAATATTAAGGCATAACCCTGTTCATATTACATTCAATAATGCTTGAATTATCAGCGATATTTACTTCAAGCGTTAAGCGTATACAACAATATGACAACAATATGACTGAACAGGTTAATCCTGTCGATACTAAACGAACATGTATTAAGCTCGGGTTCCTAGAGATCGGCGAAAATCTATGATCAAATGTCGCCAACCTATTGAAACTCAACCTGGAATAAAACAAGTTTAGGGTCGGATAAGTGGAAACAAAAAACTTTCATTACCACTTACCATTGCCTTAATTATGTTTTTTAACTGACTAATTAATTAATTAATTAATAAATTAAGTATTGCTTTATTATTACCTTCAACTTTACATTAAAAAAAGCAACTAAGTTTCCACATAATTATAAATGCCATCGAATCGTTCTTAATGTATTTACTCCATTAACATATTTTAACCAGTGTTAAATACAAATAGTAGACAATTGAAAATAATTTCAAATCTTTCGCAAGCATTCCATTGATGCAGTTTTAAAGCTATTACATGAAGACAATGTTATAAACGCGGTCACTCAACCAAAATGAACAGGAGATATTTGTCAATAATTGTCCGTAATCACAAAATACAGCGTGTCATAAAGTCGATCGCATTTCAACTCAACGAATATTCTCTCAATTAAAATGATTTTTTTGTTAAAGATTAAGTCATTAATATAAGTTGACAATCAGCCTTAATGACATATGGCCTTAGTGTACTTTAAAGAGATTTATAATTTGTCTTTACCAATTGGGATATGGACTCCAGCATCGAAACTATACTAATGTTAATAAATGTCAGATGCGTATGATTAATTTCACACCTATTGCCTATGCAAACGACTTAACATGTATTGTGGTTGCATACATAGGCAACTTTTATCTAGAAAAGAATGTTTTGGAACCCTTTCCATATTCATAACCTTGCTATATACTAGCGGTCATTTTCGAAACTCGAGAACCAAAGTGACATTTTACGGAACTGAAAGACGACGAGATACATTTTCGTGCAATGGGTTTGAATGTCATACAATATTGCTTGAATCCGACAAAACAGTAACGTCGATGAAGTATACATTTGATTTTTTTTTAAAGTAAATATTCAGATAAATTGCCCAGCAATCACAACTTGAGACACTTCAGATATTGTGCCCACTTTCACCAGAATTTTGTTTGTATACTGGATAATAAACCAGTTAAACAACAATAGTCAAAGCTACATGTACTGTTAACCGGACAGAATATATTAATTTCAACATGTCATAGATCAATCAGGCAATTGCCATTCGCCAGAAATGCAGAGCGATGTTTCAGCTTCCTTGTAACATCAGGAAGCTCATTCGTTGACGAAAAATGTGAAGAATATGGGTTGTTTTTCGTCAAAACCAAACATAGATGTATTGTTACGTTGTAACATTGTTTAAAAATCACCTTTTTGACTATGAAACGACATGGGTTGTATTTCAAAATCATGATTTTCTTTAAATATAATGAATCGAAACACATTAATGAAGATTTGAAGCTCTTTGTTAACTTTGTTGAACACTCTGCTGCGATGGTTGAAAGCTGGAGTTTTCCTACTCTTGACAATTTCTTAACTCGATTTGGTCGACATCAATCTTTCATAGGCCAGTTCTCAAAGCCTTTAAATTTGTGCCAGAAAGGTTGCAAAATAATCTGAAGGGTACTGCTTTGTAACACAGGGACGATCGGCATATTCGTTTCTGAAATTTTATTAGCTTTAGAAAATCAATGTCGTCATACACAAAGTGTTTCGTAAGAGTCGGAAACCAGAAATTGAAATCGAAACATGATTAACGACATTGTATTTACCTTTTCTAAAGCAGCGTAGTCTTCCGCTATGGTAAGTCAAATAACTTTGCACTGCTTTTAATGAACGTTGCCATAGCGTTAGACTATTTACCTGACTTTGGAGATTCTTCAATCTATACATGCTGTAGACGCACGGTAATTCCTGTTATATTCGCACAATCTCACCTATGACTTTGATGTTGGCTCAGACAGTTTGTTTAGGGAACGTTGTCTGTTTGTTCTCTTATTGTAGTAAAACAATATAGACGATACATTATGTTTATTACTTTTAAGCTTTTAAGTTATGACATGTGTTATCTAATCAGTATGTCAATATTTGATGATTATTAAAATGTAAGCGAGGCTTTCAAAGAATCGTATATATGCGTCTTGAGATAAAACAATAAGCATTAAGTCGCATTTGATATAATTGTGTACAAGATAAATTGTATTCCTCTATACATGAATAGGTAAATGGTCAATACAAATATTTATCTAACTAGGATGTATATACACATGCAGTCAAAATGACATCATGCCATAATTCTGATCGGTTTAGAATGTGACAAATTCATAGTATTCAAATTACAATTAAGTTGTGTAAAAACGGATGAATGTATGGAATCATGAAGTTTCATCACAATAACGACACATGATGATCTTCAGCAAGAATACACAAGTTTGACAATAGAAGCACTTACAAATTCAATTAAAATACAAGTTAAAATGTTGCTGTACTTATAAAATTGTGATATTGATATTGTACATACGACAACCATTGATTTTTTAATGAATTTAACATTCCAAATTGCAAACGCAAAACAAAATGTGTTTTTTGAAATAAAGGTTAACAGTTGAATACATGATGTCCTATAGTGATGTTTGCATAGTATAAATCAATAATTTAAACATAATTGATTTAAAAAAAAACGTCAACACAATTTTGTTATACATTTATTTTTTAACTTGTAGACTTCAATAATAAAATATTAACATTTTCAAACTTAAAGGTTTACAAACGATTGTGTGATATATGTATTTTTAATACGAATTAGCTTAAGGACCAAGATCCAGCCTACTATAGACAATCCCAGAATCGATAATATGGGCGCCGCCATATTGGCTATTACGTAACCCGCGATTGAAAACGGTACTGAAGAATTTGACAGATTACAACGTTATCACAGTGTACACCCGCTTTATTCCAATAAACAGTACTTTATGACTTCGCACATTAGGATTGAAAACAAGTGAAACATGAAACCAAGTGTCGATATGTATCACATCGTAAATCAATATAATTTAAATAAAAAATATACACGATAGATTCATAAAATATGTGTCTCTGCAACAATATTCAGTGACAACACGTAATGTTTAAGGCCGAGTTGGCATTTTTAAGCATACCTTTCAGTAATGCCTTTGTATAAAATTTAATTATTTCTTTATGGAATAAAATTATTCAAGCATAATTATAAAGGTATAGAAATATCTAAAGTCTGAAGTAAACGTTGTGATTTTAGCGTAAATAGTGCCGGAGATATTAACAAAGATCTATCAATATATAAAGATTGGAAACATCCATTCAGACCAATTTTTTTGGATAGATCTTTGATATTAATTAGATAGATTTAAGGTCGATGTAGACAATTAAATTGATATCTGCCTTTGTTTAAGCCTATATTATTTCTTATTAAATGTCGTACTTTCTATACTTTCCGGAGATATTCATTAAGAAACGTTGTAAGATTAAAGACTGAGGACGACTTCTTTTATTGAATAATACATATCTTTGTTTGTCTAAACAGTTACCATTTCGCTATTAATATTTCCCTTGTAAGTGTCATTTTAAAGGTAATATACAAATCTATAGCCGAAATGAAGTTTGTGATTCTAAAATTGTTCCGTAAATTTTTATTATCGAAACTCTGTAAGATTTCAGGTAGAGATTTTTTTAAATTAAAATTATGTATCTAGTTTAGTCTAAAACTAAAGTGGTTTTTAGCAATCTTTTATTTAAAAATCGCTCTCAAGCTAATACAAAAATATCTAGCCGGAAATGAATTTTGTGATTTAAATGAACAAGTATCGGAGTTATTCGCTTGCAAAACTGTGTAAGATGTCAGGATATGTCATACTTTTTTTATTGAAAAGGACATATCAGCTTTTGTCTAGAACTTTCTTATATTATTATTTAAATAACGTTTTACATGTTGCCTGAAATATTATTAAATTTTCTTAATAACATCTTAATTCACGATTGAAATGTTCAACATGAAAAATAATGAGCCTTAAATAAACTTAAATAGTTCCAATTGTGTTCTCTAGATTTCCTAAACGTATGTCTTTATTAAATTTTCGTAAAACGGTCTAAATTTACGCTTAAAAAATAAAAACCCGAACAAAATAAGTGATTTATTTCTTCGTTAATTACGAATTATTAATGACAGCAACATACATCTCTTGAAAAAAACATCAGCGATAAAGGCGCGAACGAATTCGCTAAATGGGAGGCGATGTTCCAAGTGTGGATTAAAAGCGTTTATGGGTTTGCCCGTGACACCACATGTCTGCACATGTGTAGATACCGAAATTAAGATAAGATATCACGCGTCACCTTTAAATAACATGTTAAATGACAATCAAGACCTTATTCATGCCAGGGACCTACACAAATAGGTCCATGTCCATGCTGTGTTTTATTACTCTTAAACGAATGCAGATGAACCTTATTTCTACTAATTACGTAATTTATATTTAAAAAAAAAACGCGAACTATTATGTGGTTGTCAGATCGATAACAGAAACTCTTAAATCCTTAAATATATTTGATAAACCCGTTTCGCTTCCTAGTTTTGCGTAGGGACCTATACACACATATATAGGTCCATGTTTATTTCTTCAGTACCGTTTTGGAGGCGCGCGAGAGTATTCAGGGGCGGGTAATCCGGGAGGTATCGATTTCTGGGATTGTCTATTATACATTGCGTTACTTAGCACAAAGAAATCTTAACGTTACTGTTCACCGGAAATATTCTATATGCTAAAATGAGATCAGTTCTTATGAAACAATATGAGGTTAATTTCACTATTGAGATTAAAAAAATAGATGAATTTATGTTTATATTCGAAAGCTCTTGGTGTGAATAGAATGAACAATTTTCCGTTCGCTTGGTACGGAATGTAGTGTCCTATATCGATTAACTAAAACTGCACTAAAATAACCCGATTTCAATAACGTTTTGTATATTTTGTTATGTAAGATGTACTTAAGACACGATGTGAGCAAACGTACGGTTATGGCAAATAATTGATCGCCAACATAGTGTGAGATGTAAATTTCAAAAAAAGACTATAAAACTATTTTAAAACACGTTAAGCAATCTAACAAATGTACATATAATGTGCTAAACGATATTTTAAAAAACCTTACACTATATATATTTAGTGTTATGCTCCCATGATAAATAGTACAAATTTACACTTAAAATTGTTGGATTAAAACTTCGCTTAACAACTAAACAGGAAACAATGAAATTGTCTTTTAAGAAGGCAGATACCCAACATTCATTGTTATAAACACACACACACACACACACACACACACACGCACGCACGCAAGCGCGAGCACACACGCACATACGCACAAATTTGAATTAAAATATCAGTACAAACCATAATAAAATGCATATAAACATATAACATTTAACATTGTTTATATGTTGAAACATATCTTGTTGAATATTAAGAGTGTGTTGCCACCAGCATGTTCATTTTTATCTCAATGCGCCAGTGAACAATGTTTACTAACAAGCAAAAGATGTAAAAATAAAGGTATGGTCATTTTGTGTTTAATTAGTAAAGGTAATTAACATTACTATACCTTAAACAGAATGCGTTTTAAATGTACAACATATATCAGCAACACAACATTGGAAAAACACGATTTTGAATCACACTAATACACAACTTGTAATATATCTCTTCAAACAGCAAAAAACTTTAACCGCACTGCACATACGAGCTTACACATCCTGCTGACGATTTATATCAAGGCACATTTGTATATACCGTCTTTTCGTTGATCGTTGTAATAGTAGTTGTGGTAGTTGTAAAAAATCAAGAAAATAATACTCACTTTCATCATCACTATCGGTGGAAGACATATATTCAGAATCCGAATTCTCATCCTGGTAATACTTAGTTTTCCTTTCAACATTTCTAAATTCAGAAACCATGACATTAGTCATTTTACTCATTTCATCCTTGACAGGTTCATATTGTTTAAGCACACCGTTATATCCGAACTTTAATTTGAATTGAACAATTTGCATGGATGTCACGACTTCTTTCAATAGGTCACGGACCATCTCTGGAGACAACATTGTTCTCGAGTAGTCAAAGGACAAGCATATGGCAGAGTCAGGTAGTTGCATGCTTTCAATCAAGTGCATGTACGTTGTTTTTAATTTAAGAACTTTTAAGTAGGAAAACGTTGGTAGCATTTCAAAAAATGAGTGAACAAGACTCACATCCATAAGTTCCAAATTTACGCACAGTTTCTGCGAATTCGATTTACGAATGGCCTCAAACAGACTTCGACCTAAATCCTCACTCATGGTAAGAATGCCTATTTTAATTCCGCTGGAATCAACACTAAAACTCAACTCTTGAATACGCGATTGGCGTTCAGTTGAAGAAACTATTGCCTCTTGAAAATTACAGTGTACATTTTCGAATTTCAGAAGTGTGTTGAACAGTCGGCGTAACCAGCAAGCTGGACAACTAAACTGATGTAACATAAAACATTCTACATTACGCGGAATAGGCAAATACTCTTCAGCACCGTCTTGATCGATATAGTTGAACAGAGATTGAAAACACAAGGACATGTCTTGAGGTTTAATGTTTTTGAGGTCAATGCTTTTAAGTTTAACAGGTTGTGGGAATGGGTTCGGTGTCAAACCCACTTCAAGTAGCTCAAGTCGTTCCAGATTGGAAAAGTCAGACAAATCTAATGTATCGGTAAAATGTGTATCATACTCCGGATTCTGCTGTTCAACTAGATCAGGTTCGACTTCAGACACACTTTTGGATGCACAGGATTCTGGTATATAATTTGCGTGTAGATAACGAATATTAGATTTGTTCATCATATACAAACAACTTAGAGTTTCAAAGTCATCCAAGAATGAATCGAATTGAAAACATGATAATGTCAGGCGTACATCATCATGTCCGTTGGCCTCAGCCTCCGTAAAGGCAGATATGAAGAGGTTTTGGAATTTTGAATGACCATGAACATCAACGATGTATTCATGAGTGTGGTGGTTATCCAATAAGGCAGACAATTTATTTCCTGCCTCTATATTCATCCCGCATAGAAATACAAATACCTGGGAAACATCTGTCACCGGAGCACCGGAACAACTAGCAATGTACTCGGCCATTTCGGTGTCAATTGTGTTCGTATGATTAGCCATATGCCATGCAGCTAGAAACTCCTGTACACCTTTATGAATAAAAGAGCATGATCGATCCGACCGATGCTTACATTTTCGCTGGAGTAAAAGTCCTGACACTAAAGCAAATTGTTTATGCTTTGGAGTTAAATACTTTAGAATTTCTTTCTCTGTAAAGACAATTGACATTTCCGGTTTTGAAGAAAACAACAAAGAAAATGCAGCTTTTCCTAGAAGATCTATTACATCAATATTGGGTTGCAGATATTCCGTGTCTTCAAAGCAACTGATGTGCAGCTTGCCATGAAAAGATCCCTTGGTATCATTTGCTCTTTTACAAAGACTTTCTACGAGAAGTGTGTACAACGAACACAATGAAGATCCATGCATACGTTCCTCGAAGCCATCTTCCCACGTCGAAAGAATGACTGTTAGCATCATAGGTGACATTATAACCTCTTGAAGATCATGTTGGTCTATGAAATATTTGAATTTCTCTAAAACTGATTTCCAGTTTTCATCGGAAATACATTCCACTATTTGCCTTATTAGCATGTCAGGATCATTTACTCCATCCAGTTCGAACAAAATGTCGATTTCTGAATTTTTAATACGTCCGTCAATCAGTTTCCATGGTCTTGTGGTTAATAATATTACACTCTGTTGTTTGGAAAACCCCGCCAGAGAAGGTAAAGCAAGTTCGCCTTCAAAATCAATCCATTCATCAAGACCTTCTTCGACCACAAGCCACAATTCATGTTCCATTATTTCTAACATGAGTTTGAATGCATCCTTGCGTTCACGAACTGTTGTATATATCTTGTTTATTATTTGGGTTTTAATCATATCAGTTATTTCATTTTGGTTGTTTGATTGTCTTAGGGCGATGAAAAACACGATCTTGAATTGAAGAAGTGTTTCCACATCATCAAAGTTTTCTTCTGCTGTGGTTTCAGATAAAGGCTGGAACTGATTGCACCAATCGAGTACTAGCTTTGCTGCAAACGTCGACTTCCCCATGCCAGGTTCGCCTTGCAAGAATATGCGTCTATTCAGAGTGTCACTGTTCTTAAAAATGTCTTTGTACTTATGTATTTGATCATCTTTAGTCTGTGCCCCGTTTTTTTCTATTACAACCCGATGTATTTTAGGAGTAACATATATATCTTGGATGGGCTTGTCATGACTCGGATCCAATACAGAAAGTGACGCATGACTTAATGTATCAATATAATGCAGCTTTATTCGCTTGATAAGGTCTGAAATAATAAAAAAAAACTGAGTTGTTAATGAAACAAGACAATTGTTATAAAAATCTGCAATTTTTCATTCACTTGTAAATGTTGACAGCAAAATTAACCTTGCTATGGAGTTGCAAAACGAAATTTTACTTTTTCTTCATACAAGTTATTCAAACGAAACGATACCACGTACCTTCAGACAACCCGAATGCAATATATTTTACTGGACATAAATGAACTGGGGATATATACTTACAATACTAACTGCGATGTATAACGATTTAAGAGAAAACTGGACCAATAATAACTATAATGCCTTTGCTAATTTGGTAAATTATATGTGGATGGTTTTACCTTTTAAAAAATGTATTTGATTGAAATGCTCTTAGCAAAGAAATCTTAGTGGATTAAATAAATCTCCATAATTATAATATTTAATGAGATATAAGATTTGAACTCAGTTCAAAAGTCTGAAAAAAAGACGACTAAGTAAGGATTAACAACGAATGCATCATACTTAAACTAACAGTAGATAGGGCTTTCAACTGAACTATTGGAACAAGGACGAAAAATGCGTAAGATTCACTTTATATGTTAAGTGGAAACAGACGCCAAGATAAGAGCTGAACCAACATTATCCTTATTATATATTATTATATTATATATCAATCGTTCCTTTTCTACTAAAAGTATGTGTCAACATTTAAGAAAATATGACAAAGATGCAAAACGTTTGCGCATAATTGTTAACGATGTCGTTACAAGCCTCTTGCAAACGACGGAATAATGGACTCAATTAAGTATTAATACTATTACTTCCTATGTTTAAATAAAATAGAGTTTAAAAACACAACTATTTAAAATATCCCAGTTTACATACCTTGCACTTTTTTCTCGTAGTTTTTGGCTTTAATTGTTTCCTTTAAATGCTTTTTACGTTTAGTTTCAATTTTGGTCTGCCGTTTTAATTTCAGTTTGCATTGCTGGGCAGACTTTTCGATTGTCTGAATACTATCTTGGGTTTTCTTGTCGATAAGCATGCTCCATTCAAGTTTCTTTTGTGTCATTTTATTTTCTGCATCCCGCCCTGTTTCTTCAATTTTCAGTTGACAGCCATGCGTCTTATCTGTCAGCGCCTGTATACCGTCTTTTATCAAAGCGGCTAGATGTTGTTCAGCATCTTGCATCTCGTCTTCAATTTTCTTTAAAATCACATCCAAGTGTTTAGCTTTCTGTTTTAACTGATCTATGGTTTGTTTGACGTCTTGAAGTAACGCGAAGAGTTCACTTGGAGAAAGACGATCATTCTGCAACTATTACATTAAAACAGAATGATTTATTAATTTACATTTGATCACAGAAATTTAATATAATATAATATAATGTTGGTAAATTAATGTATCAACATCAAAAGAAGTACTAATAATTTGCATGTACAAAATATAATAAATCAAGATTCTAAAATAATTGATAACATGTCTTGGGAATGTGTATTTTGTATTACTAGTAAGTCTGCGTACAACACTGGTTAACTATATTGTTGTAATAAATCGAACCTGCTTTAACAAAATAGTCTACAACATATGTAGCATTTGAATGAATGTTAATATTTGTCACATGGTACCGTTAACAAAGGTGCGTAAGTATCACTTACGTGTAGTTACTTACATTAATAAGTTGAGAGATTGCATTTGTGGCAATTGGATCGTGCATTAAATACAATGGATCCGATAGCAGCGATATTAGTTCCCTGAAATAATCCTGCAGATCAGCATCTGTAACCTTGCAGTCGTCCGTATGTCGCACATCTCGGCCTATCTGACGGACCTATGTTTATAAAAGGCTTTCGGTATTTCAGAATGGTCTTATGAAGTATACAACGAAAATAAATAAAGTTCAAAAATATTATTATACTGAAATGTGCATGACACTTACTTTTTCCAGAGGACATTGTGGATCAGGTGGCTTTGGTGTTAAGCTCAGAGACAGACAAGTCTCAAAATGTTTGCAGTTTAACATAATATTTATCACTCCATTAAAATCTGATCGATTGATCGATGACAAGGAGTTATAACCGTTGGGAGGAAGGAAGCACTTGGCTATTTCCCAATGATCTGAAGCCCAAGATTCGGCTTTGGTGTTCAGCCAAGACGGGCCACCAAATCTGTGCATCAATTCTATTTTCTGTTTCACTTGGCCACATACTGGGCATGCTTTAGGAAAGTACGTAGCATGAAAGGTACACGGTTGTCGCCGTTTGTATTTGCAGTAGTGAACTTTTCCTACAGTAGTAGGGCAAGGTAAAATGTTTGCAATATTACATTGTCCACAACCGTTGCCTACTAGAGCATGTACTTTCCGAATCTCTGTGTCAACAAAACTGCTCAGTCCTCCTTTCGTGATATTCAATGCTATGCATGCCTTGACGAAATTGTTGGTTTCCTGATCGGCAAACAAACTGGTGTTGGCAGCCATTCTTTTATAATAGTTTCGACTGAAAAGATAAATAAAGTGGGTCAATAAAACGGTTGTATGGTATTTTTGTTTGTTTGTTTCTTTTACTAAAAAAAATATCTGCTCTTCTCAAACACACAACAGTAAGAACTAGGGATGGGACCGAATATTCGAATATTCGAAAATCGGCCGAATATTCAGATCCAAAATTCACATTCGAATATTCTTTTTGTATGCAAAGATACTTCCAAAAAAATGTATAAGTACATGTACAAAGTCGCAGTTTTGGTTAAGCGCAGATGACTTTCCTGTATAAGTCATTGTTTGGATAACAGCTGACATCAATGAACGAGATGATAATTGGCAAACGGGGGGTGGGGGTATAAGGAGAGGGACCAATCGTCAATTTTCTCTAAATTTAGATTGAACCAATATGTACATACTACTTTCTGAAAATCTGTCGAAAATGAAAGTAAATTTATGTGAAACATCAATGTGTATCGATAAGCATTCAATTTGTTTGATAAACAAAACCTGGGTTTTGACAGGTTTTTTAACCTCATGTGATATAATACACAGTATCTTTGGACTTGATTGGGCCGCAGATAGCTTTTATTTCAGTACGACACATTTTGGTAAGCGAGGGAAATTTTCCAAATATATCGAAAGTGGTCGATTTGCAGATGATTAATGACAGATATATTGTTGCAGAAAGTGGTAATAGGTTACCGGCTGTGGTTTTTACGCCAAGCTTTTTGTCCCAGAGTTGAACTGTACGGGTTGTACGGACTGTACAACAAGTGTATTAGTTGCCGGATACGCCACACGAGTTTGTATTTGAGAATTCATTATCAATATTTGTCCATCAATCGGCTCGTTCGAGTTAATCATGGCTATCAGCCCTTCCAAGGAGAACATTTCTGAGAACAATTGTGAAAATGAAGCTTAGGAGTATTTGGACTCGGTGTTGGGCACTTCAGTTGTGCAGCAAGTGTTAGATTTTGATGATTCTGTCATAGTGTCTCCAAAGTCGAGTAAGAGAAAGAAAAGGAAAAAGGATTAGTCAGTTGATGAGGATGAGACCAAAACTAAAAAAAACCATGTAGAACAAGGTCTGAAGCTATGAAACCGGGTGCTCAAACCAGTCAAGGTAGTGCAGGTAAATCGCAGGAAAAGACTGTTGAAGTGTTGCTAGCTAACATGCGCGCAGACATAAATATGCAATTTATGGCATTGAACGAAAGATTTGATAAGTTCGAATCAGGCTTTGAAACTAGAATATCGAACAATGTGGCGCAGATTCTGGACAGCGCATGAACAGTGTAACCGACAAGATGGAGAAGAAACTGACATTGGCGGAAGATAATAAGGTAGATGCAATGAAAGATAAAATAAAAGCTGAAATTCTTCCAGAAATAAAAGAGTTAAAAAAGTCAGTCACAACGGAACAATATTGCGCTGAACATATGTATCAGAGACCTACCTGAAAATGAAGGTGAGAACACGAAAAGTAAAGTGGATAAGCCTTTAAAAGACGACTTGAAAATCAAAAATGTAACTTGCTTGAATGCGGCAGGGAAGCCTAACAGATCTAATTCCAATAAACCTGGTGTTGTAATTGCAACAATGCGGTCACAGGAGGACAAAAAACAGGGTTTGACAAATAAGTCAGATCTGAAGGACAATAGGCAGTATGAGGATGTGTTTATTGGACATGATCAGACTGCGGTGGAGAGAAAGATGAATGAAAATTTTAGGACCATATTTAGAGCCCTAAAGAATAACGATATCTCACTTCGGAGTTCTCGGTGCGTTCACAATGGTTCACATCCTGGAAAACCGTGGTTCTAGAGGCGATGATCGTACAGGCCATGGTCCAATTCGGGATTTAGGCCATGATCTAGGCGGTGCGAGTGGGTGGAGGAGTCCGGATAGATGAGACAGTACGGAAAGTCGATGTGGTCGTTCAGGGCCCACTAGTGATCACGAAAATATGAGTCATATTTATTCTCTAAGCAGTGACCCTAGATCTAGTTCTTCTAGAGAGAATGATAGAAAGACTGACAGTTCTTTTTTTAGGCGTAGTGATAATAGTGACTCTAGCTCGTCCTCTAGAGGTTTGCAGAGAAACAATGGCACTTCTTATAATTTCGGCAACAGGGGTCGTGGGAACAGACGAGGTTGCGGCTTTGGTGGAAACACAACTACTAGATAAAAGCGGGTTTCTGGAATGTACGAGGATGGAATGGAAACCCTGACTCTGACAATTTTATTCTTCGTGATACATGTGCACAATTATTTGATTTTGATATCCTTGCTATTTCTGAAACTCATTAATTGTATGAAAATGTTTTAAATGTAAATGGTTTTAAATGGTTTGGCCAAAACCGTAGTAATATTCATAAAAATACCGGATCAGGCTCTGGAGGCATAGGTTTTTTAATTAGTAATAATTTACTGAAGGATTTTAATGTTTCTATTCTAGACAGTTCAAAAGAAGGTATATTATGGTTAAAACTGTTGCATAAACAGACCACATTTTAAATTTTACCGACAGATACAAGTACCTAGGTTTAGTTTTACATGAACACTTGAATTTCTCTGTAACAGCAAAAATAGTGGCTCAGAGTGCTAGCCGTGCGTTAGGTTTGGTAATTGCCAAATGCAAGCAAATTTGGGGTGTTCCCTACAATGTGTTTACAAAGTTGTATGATTCAGTAGTTTGGCCTGTTATAGCTAACGGCGCGGCTATTTGGGTGGATAAAAGTTTTCCTTGCATTGAGGCTGTTCAAAACAGAGCATGAGATTTTTCTTGGGGGTCGGAAGGTATACGCTTATTGCAGCTTTGTATGGTGAGATGTGATGTATTCCCCCATTTGTCCGGCAATGGAAAGTAATTGCAAATTTTTGTGCGAGAATTTCATGTTCCAATACATCTAGGCTTAACAAACGATTAGCACTCTGGGCAGCAGGTAAACCTGATAGACTAAAACGTTATTTCAAGGTTCGTAAACAACTGAAAGATAACAATCTAATTTGCTATTGTATTATAGATGTACCTATTTCAAAGTTGTTGCTTGTTAAAAATTTAGAGCAAAGTATGTTTAATAAGTATAAGAATGATTGGTTTTTAAATATTAATTCTGTAACTGGGCCCTCACAAAGAAGAGGTAACAAACTCCGAACGTATTGTATATTTAAAAGAGATTTTAATGTTGAACAATATTGTACCATGATAATGCCCTTAAAGCATCGTTCAGTATTTTGTAAATTTAGATGTGGAGTCGCTCCTATACGAATTGAGACTGGTAGATATGAAGGGCTACCGACGGATCAACGTTTATGCCCTTTTTGTAAAGTGTTAGAAGATGAAAAGCATGACATGTTAGAGTTCTCATTATATGATGATATAAGATCTGATTTTATTGATAAGGCAATTTTTGTGGTGCCTGAGTTTCAGGGTTTGCATTATGTTGATAAAATGTCAACTTTATTCACTAATTTCTCACCAATTAGTTGTGCCAAAACCTGCTATTTGATTTTACAAAGAAGAATTTTTTATATGTGTAAATAAGATCTTAATTGTTTTTTTTTTATAATTTTTCGCTATTGCATGGTAAAGTGCCATTACTTAACATTTGATTTTACTATAATACAATAGACCTATGTAAATAAAACCTAAAGTTTTAATATAGTGGAGAACGATTGCATGGCATAGTGCACATCTATATTTGGTTTGCTGTAACTTCACTAGATGTCAGTTCACAATGATTATAGTTGCTTATCACCCTGGTCCGTTCTTGGTAAATGTTGTCATTTGCTTGGTTGAACCTGCTAGGTCTTTCGGAAATGCCCAATTTGATCAAACTCAGTAATTAGTATACGTATGATTCACTATCTATGTGTGGATTGTCACAAGTCATCGTTCTTCACGAAAAGAAAATGAATAAATAATCATAGAAATATGTGTACATAGTTATTGGCAGTGTTTAATACTTATATTATGATGTATTTTGTGCAAGTTGTGTCAAGCAGTAAACAGCTCTCTGTGTTGGTGTGTCTGTTGTTTTTGAGCGCATATGTCGGGGCTGCTTAGTGAATGACATAATTTGTACAACACTACCATCTCCTATAGCTCAGAATGCTGAACGGTAACACATGTGTTTTATGATAATAATGAAATGCTCTGTAATGTGTAATATTGTGTTGATGAGATGTAAATAAACGATTAAATCTAAATCTTAAATCTATCGATAGAAATTAGCGACCTCTATCATAAACACACCATGGTGTGAATGCCTGATAAAATCAATAATTTACCGATGAATCGCTGATAAGGTGTCAAGAACAACATTGGGGCACTCGAGTAGTGGAAGTGCTTGTAAATAGGGACAATAAAGGATTAGCGATGGTAAGTTTTAGCCAGACAGAGCTTGAATAGCGAATTTAATTGTGCAATTATAGAACGTACGTCGTTTTTTTTTTTTACAAATGTCGGGACAAATTGTTTCAAAGCCAAACACCCAAAAGTCGCGACTGTCCGTTGATATCGGGACGTCTGGCATGCTTTTTTTTATTGCTTTATCCATATATTAAATTAATAATTATATAATCATAATTAATTTACTCAAATATTAACCAATTCAGTCGCCGTGGTTCTTAATTCGAGAAAAAAATAGTGAAAACAAAAGCATAAATATTATCGATGGGAAGTAAGCCAAATCAATTAGAAGAATTGACATAAATTAGAATTACGGTAATGCGTTTTCTGGAAATATCTTATATCTTATAAAAATAAACATTATTTATTTAAAAAGAAAACATAACACTCAATATTTATTTTTTTATTACTCATTCCTGTTTTTCAAAGCTGCACATACGATACGATTTATAGTGGTATTTGGAAAAGTACGTTGCTCCGGGCGGTCATAAGTTCGGACATTAAATGATTTTAATATAAGGTTTAAAAATCATTTTCATTATTCGTTACCATCCCTATTAAAAACACATAATAATACGATGGAAAATTCGATGAATATCCAGAGCTGCAATTTTCCTGACCAAAATGGCCAAACATTTGATTTTTAAAGAAGATTTTACTTTGCGTGACGTTAATATTTTAACATGATGGCAGAATAATAATCTAGCCGAAAGTATTGCAGGACATCATTGAGTGTGGGTAGAAAAATCTCGTTTATAAAGCGATTTAAACCCTGATACAATTATAAAACAATCCGGGGATAGCTTTACATTAAGAGCATTGGAATGTTCATTTGCAAATTTATTGAATGTTTTGGATCTCCCGAATAGATCGTAACACCATAGGGATATTGAAATGTTTTAAAATATTCAGCGCGATTTAAAAATAAATACTAACTTGTGAACTAGCGGTTGACGTATAGTATGAGTTTTTAGACCATTTATTGTTAATTAACCCCGATCGATACTACGCGCGACTGTGTATGTACTTAGCGTGATTGCATACTATCAAATAACATTAACAACAAATACGCGAATATTAAAACCTTTCTGATTTAGTTTTAAAATATATTAACTTCAAGGCTCATTCGCTATTACAGCTGCTACTTTTCTAAACTTACCGAAGCGGTTACCCGCCCCCCTTAAACTCTCCAGTCATATCGCATTGAAGGATTTGTGAAGATGAAAAAAGTAATGCTTAGATACAAATAACTAGACATTTAGTTAAGTTTTTCAAACTTTGTTTTATACCGAGTTACTTGCTAAAGGGTTAATTAAAGAAAAAGGACATTATTCTTCTGTTTGAGATATTTTAATGACACATTTATCAACTCATACTTTCCAGGTTAGCTAGAAATAAGTTCACAGTGCTCTACCAACTGAGCTAGCCGACCCGGTTATAGTATAGTCGGAATATATAAACGGTAGTTGCGTTTTATTTGCTACCCATTGTCTACGCGTGTCACAATAACTATACAAATACAATTCGCTTTATGGTTTTGGATAAATTCACACTTAAAGAATGTTCAATGAATTAAAACTCACTGGCATTTTATAAGGGAATATCCCTCAATATTCCCTTTTAACGTTGCAAAATGAAGAAAAACATGTGATTTATTTCTCATTTTATTGCACATAAATTTCATTCTGACAAACTTTTCAAAATACAGTTGTCGATTTTGCAAGCACTGCGTAAATTTATGCACTAAAATCATCATAAAAACCCTTCTCATTTTGCAAAAGTCAAGCTCTTCGTAAATTTACACACTTAAATCATCATGAAAACCCTTATCATTTTACATAGAAATCAAAAACTATGCAAAAGCTGTCCCAAGCACTGCGTAAATTTACGAACTAATTTATAATAAAAAAATCATGCGGTATTTTAATTTCACAAATACAATATTTTTTCGAAGTATCTTTCAACATAACCAAGCCTTGCGTAAATTTACGCACTTAAATGAACATCAAAATACCAGATAATTTTACAAAAGATTCAAAGTAAAAAACAAAAATTGTTCCAAGCACTGCGTAAATTTACGAACTAATTTGAGTTTGAAATTCAAATATTCAACACTTTTAACTGAAATATATACTCTTTCTGCATAAGTCAAGCTCTTCGTAAATTTACGCACTTAAATCATCATAAAAACCCTAATCAGTTGAAATAGAAATCAAAAACTTTGCAAATGCTGTCCCAAGCACTGCGTAAATTTACGAACTAATTTATTAAAAAAAAAGNCCTGATATATTACAAAACGAGATGACAGTGTTCCGTTTTGACGATGCTGTTTCAGCAGCTCGTCAATTGTATCATACCATGAAACAATTCTTCACAATGGCGAACGACCTAAAAGACCGAGCCAGTTCGATTGAGTTAGCTAAATTGTCTCAGTCGGTATACCTCGCTGATTATCATTGATAAAGGTAAAGGCAGCTTGGTTCCCACGCTCTTTCAAATTTATCGAGAGGTTCGGGACAGGAACCAGACACGAAACTGCCAGGTGGCACTTCAAACGCTGTGACGCTGGGAAAACCCCAAATGTAGTTATCTTCACGCTGACAAGTTGGTCTAGCCTGTGTTAGACAAGTTAGACTAGCCTAGGTCAGACAAGTTAGACCAGCATGTGTCAGACAAGTTGGACTTGCCTGTGTCAGACAAGTTGGACCAGCCAATGTAAGACAAGTTGGACTAGTCTGTGTCAGACAAGTTGAAATAGCCTGTGTAAGACAAGTTGGACTAGCCTGTGTCAGACAAGTTAGACTAGCCTGTGTCACACAAGTTAGACTAGCATGTGTAAGACAAATTAGACTAGCCGGTGTAACACAAGTTAGACTAGCCTGTGTCAGACAAGTCGGACTAGCCTGTGTCAGACAAGTTTGACTAGCATGTGTCAGAATAAGTTGGACTAGCCTGCAGATAAGTTAGACTTGCCTTGTCAGACAAGTTTGACTAGCATGTGTCAGACAAGTTAGACTAGCCTGTGTAAGACAAGTAAGACTAGCCTGTGTCAGACAACTTGGACTAGCCTGTGTCAGACAAGTTGGACTAACCTGTGTCAGACAAGTTGGACTAGCCTGTGTCAGACAAGTTGGACTACCCTGTGTCAGACAAGTTGTACTAGCCTGTGTCAGACAAGTTAGACTAGCCTGTGTCAGACAAGTTGGAATAGCCTGTGTCAGACAAGTTAGACTAGCCTGTGTAAGACAAGTTGGACTAGCCTGTGTCAGACAAGTTGGACAAGCCTGTGTCAGACAAGTAAGGCTTGCCTGTGTCAGACAAGTAAGACTAGCCTGTGTCAGACAAGTTGGACTAGCCTGTGTCAGACAAGTAGGACTAGCCTGTGTCAGACAAGTTAGACTAGCCTGTGTCAGATATGTTTGACTAGCCTGTGTCAGACAAGTTGGACTATCGTGTGTCAGACAAGTTGGACTAGCCTGTGTCAGACAAGTTAGACTAGCCTGTGTCAGACATGTTGAACTAGCCTGTTTCAGACAAGTTGAACTAGCTGTTTCAGACAACTTGGACTAGCCTGTGCCAGACAAGTTGGACTAGCCTGTGTCAGACAAGTTGGACTAGCCTTTGTCAGACAAGTTGGACTAGCCTGTGTCAGACAAGTTGGACTAGCCTGTGTCAGATAAATTGGACTAGCCTTTGTCAAACAAGTAAGAAAAGCCTGTGTCAGACAAGTTAGACTAGCCTGTGTCAGACAAGTTGGACTAGCCGGTGTAAGACAAGTAAGACTAGCCTGTTTCAGACAAGTTGGACTAGCCTGTGTCAGACAAGTTGTACCTGTATGTGTCAGACAAGTGAGACTAGCCTATGTCAGACAAGTTGGAATAGCCTTTGTCAGACAAGTGGAAATAGCCTGTGTCAGACAAGTTGGAGACAGGTTTTCCAAATCTTTCCTGATATTCTATTCTTATTTTTTAAATTATGAACCTTAATCTTTAAGCTTGTTATGGTCTATGTGTTACAATTGTCGAAAATGAAAACAAATCATATTTTTGTCTTTATGTAAAGAATCAAAGATAAGTTAATATAACATATATGCGGCGTTGGGATACGCCTCGGCCGCTGCCGCGCCATTTCTAGTTATTTTTAGATTTGATCGAGAATGTAACCCGCCTCCCAGTTTCGCTGAATGGGTCAAGTTCCCCACGGGTACTACTTACCAGTACCCCCACATTTTTTTCGTACCCAAATTTTTTCGTACCGACTTTTTTTTTCGTACCCATTTTTCTTTTCGTACCCACATTTTTGTTCGTACCCTTATTATTTTGTTGCTTTAATTTTTTCGTGCCCAAAATTTGTGTACCCAAATTTGTTTTCGGTGGTGATGTAGATTCACTTAAATTGATGCTTTACTATCCATCCTCTTCAAAAGCATCGTCACACCAGTACTGTAAGTACTTTGATTATGTTTATCATACCTCTACGTCGCAAGTTTTAAAGAAATATATGCCCTACGGCGCTTATATTTTTTAGCGGAAATGAAAATGTTGTATTACACGTGACGTGTTAATCATGACTCAATGAACACTTACGCAAAATGTATGTAAACTGTGTTTCTTTGCGGTTTTTTAGTTTTTGTGTCAACAATATATAGCATCTTGGTATCATTATTTTTGTTTTGTTGAATCTGATTATATTTTACCCAAAATGGTGACTCTATAGTTTATTCAGAGTAATATAACCTACCTCCAAACAGTGATTCATATAAACCCTGTTGACGCGATATAAAGAAATTATATCAATCATCTTCATGTGTGTAAGATATCAGAGTAGTAGCATGATATATATGCATGTGGTCTCTCTTTGGGATGATGCGTATAACTTATCATCAAATTCAAATATAAGGTTATGAGATCCCGACGTGCAGATGCGAAGTATAGGACGGACAGTATGAAAATATGACAAATTAACATAGAAAATGATGAATACAATTTCCTCAGGGAAATTTACTTCCTTCCCCTCAAATGCAATTACACCAGAAATAAAATTCTTGCGGATAATGGGTCGTTATTATAATCCCCATTTTCGTGAGCATTAACTATTAAATATTTACTTTATTCGACGGTTATCAAATCAGTACAAGAAAATCGTGTCCTGGGAAGACAATGAGTTTTGCCGACACCGTTCACACGAAAAAGCGATTAGTGCTTAATGTCTATTGACTCTCACTAATGGTATTGGAATAAAAAAAATTGAGCGTTTGTTTCTTTATTTTTATATTTTTTAATATTGAGGAGCCTCAAAAACATAAATTGCAGAGATATACATGTTTCATTCAAGTCAATACATGATTGTGTTGACTCAATATTAGCTTATATTTTACAAGGTAAATAATACAACACAGTCGCCTAATTCGATTGAACACAATTCGACAAACACCAACTGACAAATTTATAGTCAGGTGATCTGTGCATACAAAGTGGAGAGTTGGGAAAAAAATTATTCATGCAAATCAACGCATTAAACCTTAACTGTAAATATTTTGAGCAAAATGGTAAACATAGAAATGATTAATAATCGTGTGTTATTTAACATAACATAAAGTGAATCGCATTTGACTATTCGGCTAGGACTTGTGTTTAAACCTTTTCGTGTCAAAAAATCACCATGTTCTAACGAATGCCAGTCTTGAAGCAGAAATGAATGAAACACGTTGATAAATGGATGGACTGGAAATAATAAGACTGGTCGATGTTAGAGTGAAGAAAACATTGCTCAAAATGTACGAACACTCTCAAAGTCACCATTGATAAATCAAAGTGAGGAAAACCGGGCATATCAGTCAATGTAAGTGGGACCATTAAAGGTTGAGTATATTATTGTTTTCTTGTTTGCACGCTATGTTGTGCACGAGACATTTGTCAATAAAGGAACGTTTGACAGTAATGGAAGTGTTACTACGTGGTGTTACAGGACACGGTATGATCGTCTAGGGTTCCTCCTGAAAACGCAAAAAGACGGGACACAAACGCCATGAACGCCAAAGTCGGCAGCCTTACAGCGACTACTTTGGACCTGTCCATAACGTGCGAAAAAATGAATTGAAAATAAATAGTATTGATAATTTGACAAGAGGTTTTGCTTGTATAGATAACGGGTAATCACACGTAAGGCCCATAGTAAATATTCGAGCATCATTACAATGAATTTTTTTGTTCTGTTCCGAAAAAAGGATCGTTGAGTTTCATATATTATGGGTAGTAGTTATATGCATCTTTACATAACATGGAAATCCATTAGTAATTAATGTGTGATTTAATATTAACAAAATCTTCGATACTCTGGAATAACTTGTGTTGATACAGTGTTATCCTGGTATTCCGTGGGTACTTTACAGAAACAAACAAGGAATACACATGAGAAGCACTCATCGAGAAATTAATCGAGTTATCAATTTATATAAACAAACTCTGGTTGTATAAATTACGTTTTTATCCTATTCTGCTCTTTTGTATTTGCAATATTTGGTAATGAAATAAGGCCAGTTCAACGATACAACGAGAACACCCGTATCTTTTATCGTTCGCATTAAATTGATTCTCTGCCATGCTTTCTTCTTGATTGATTCAGTATGGTCATGCCAGGAACATGAATCAGAAAAATTGAAGCCAACATGTTTTTGAGACGAAACCTTAGTGATTTGACAGTCGTTGAGAAAAAGAGCGGGGTTGATTGGGCGGTTGACTTTTCTAGATATTACTAAGGATTCGGTTTTTGATGGATTGAAGGTAACCAACCCTTATCAGCCCAGGAATGGATTTTTACAAGATCAGAGTTAAGATGATTAGCCGCATTGATGGGGTTGTCGACGATTATATATAGAGAAGAATCGTCTGCAAATAGGAGAATTGGATAGTGAATATCTCGTACAATGTCGTTGATGTATATAAGAAAGAGGAGACGCCCTAAGATAGACCCTTGAGGAACACCAGCATTTATGGGTAATGGGTCAGATTGGCAGCCGAAGATTACAAAACACTGGCTCCTCTCATGTAGGTAGTCTTTTAGCCAAGATAGAAGATTACCTGAGATACCACTTAGTCGGAGCTTGTGAATAAGTCCTTCATGCCACACTCTATCAAATGCCTTAGAAATGTCATAAAATACGGCTCTTACTACTTTACCTTCGTCAAGGGCTTTGCAAAAGAAGTGATATACAGAGACTAATTATTTGACAGTGGCATCTTTTGATATGAAACCTGATTGAAATGGGGTTATAAAATCGGTAGCCCTTAAATGGTTAAACATATATTTATGGAGGATTCTCTCTAAATAATTTACTTAAAACGCTTAAAAGGGAGATCGGTCTATAATTTCCAACATCCTGAGGATCAGACTTTTTGTGAAGTGCGCAGGCAAATGCTTCTTTCCAGCTCCGTGGAACCCTTTCAGTACTGATGGAACAATTAAAAAGATTGTGTAGTGGACATGCAATCTCAGATGCAATTTGCTCAAAGACTTGTCTATTTATTTGGTCCGGTCCTGATGCCTTTCCCGTTTTCATTACTTTTATGGAATCTAAGACATCTTGACGGGAAATGATGAGATCTTGAAAGACGGGGCAATCTGACTATTGGTAATGTAAGATGTGCATATGCGTACTGGGTATAGTAAAAGTGGATTGAGATTGGAAGAAGGCATTTAGGACTTTCGCTTTATCAAGGAGTGACTCATATATGGTACCATTGTGAATTAAGGGATGCAACTCGTTATGTGTGGCGTTTTTATTTGTGATTTTGTTTAGTATTTTCCAGAAGTCGGATGAGGAGTGTTGATTTTCGCGTATAAGTTTAGCAGGATTATCAAAGTGAACTTTTTTGCTGATTTGACAAGATAAATATTACGTAGTTGGCGATAAATGCACCAGTGACGGTCTAAATTAGTAGCCTTGCTTTTTTGTAAGCTCGTTTGCGGCGTCGGATTTCCTTTCGAATATTATTATGTAGCCATGGAGGATCCACTGTTCTTATTGTAACTACTTTCGATGGGATAGTAGGTTCGCAGAAACAGATAAGTTGACGTATAAAATTTGAGATATATATGTCAATATTATTATCGCAGCAATTGTTCCAATCACAGTTCTGCACTAGTTGTCTTAGCTTAGTGTAGTCGCCATCTTTGTATTTCCATATTTTACGTTTAAAATTTGACCCAACTTTTCTGTTGAAGTTTATGACGCAATAGACTGGACAATGAAACCGAACTTGTTGGTTAAGAAAAGGTTCTCCGACGCCACTTTTTAGCACTGTCAATGAAGATGTAAACATAAAAATGTAAAGAAGAGAATTCGAGGTTTCAGTGAAATGAGTAGGCTCGTTAATAATCTGTGTGAGATTGTACTGCAAAAGAAGGGAGTCTAGTTTGATCCTACACTGTGGCTTATTCATGTCGAGGTTAAAATCACCTGTGATAACAATGTTTTCAATACCGGTGTCAACGGCTAGTGAGATGTAATCATTAATGCATTCTAGTATATAAGGACTAGAGTTAGGTGGTCTATAGAAAGATCAAAATAAAAGACGCCTTCCCTTATACGTTATTCAACCCATAAACATTCTAGATCGTCTATTTGTAGGCCAGGTCGCTCAATGGCAAAAAGATCAGATTTTATGTATACTAGAATTCCATGGGGATCGTTATGTCTATTTAGTCTGAACGGCGTATGATATGAAGGGAAAAGTAAGTCGGCAGTGTGAACTGTTGAACTGAGCCAAGTTTCAGTAAAGACTATACTATCAAAATTATTAAGGTCAGCGTTTAGAATATCTTTCTTGGTGAGGAAGCTCTGAACGATGTAATGGATAATTTTAAGATTATGTGCAAATGCGTCAGATATTGAAGATGAAAAAGAAGTACCCATAGATGAGGAAGACATATCAAGAGAGTTGTCGGATCCTGGGTTTTGATGGACATCGCCTCCTCTAAGAAGAAGAAATGCCAGCCAGCAAACTAACTCGAACATATTCAATTGTTGAAGCCCTTTACTTTTCATTGTAAGGGAGTAGAACAAACCTATCCTCATCCTGTACATACCTATGTCAGTGTACATTATGTAATTCCCGTGTGAAAGAAATAAATGGATGAAGAAAAGCTATCGTGCGCCCGGCCCGCGAGAAGTTGAAGATTGAGTGGAGGAATAGTGAGAAGAGAAGAATAACAAAAATAAACATGAAGCTTGGTCATGTTGATGTTTTAAAGAGATGTTAAAACGTCATTTGATAAAGTTATATTTTGGGCTTTCTTAATGATACAAACAGTGTCACTTCTATTCGATGATCGCGTAGTAACATAAAAGTGCAATAATCTACGCAACATGGACAAAGTAGTTAAAACAAAAAATGGCAAGCTTTTTACAAAGCTTGTAGTATATGCCAATGAAGCGTGTTAACGGGAATCTGTGTTTACAGAATGTGCATGATTTCCGCGAGCTAAATAAAGAAGACATTTGCAATAAGACAGAGTGTGTCGAAGGATTGTAGATTACAGTTTAGACACAAGTAAGGGGTGAGTGAACGTGTTTATTGTGTTTTTTTATATTAAGAGTTTGCAAATAATTTCAGGTAAAATGTATTTTAACAAGTGCATCTTATTAGATGATATTTTATGAAAAAGCGTGTAGTTGCATTAAGATACAAAATAAAAAATGGATGTGTGTGTTCTCCAAATTGAAAATATTCATATTTCAAGCTTGTGGATTAATTAATTCAAGGATTTGTTACCAGCTGGTGTGTGCTAAGTAGCACACCACAGTTGAAAGCAGCATTTGGATATGAGTGTACAGCTACTTCAAGAATTAAGTCTGGTAAGATCTTACAAATCATAGTAGAAGTTGGATATTAGATATTAGGTATGTTAAAAAACTGCATGAATAATTGACACAACATATGGACTTAATTGCATTCAGTCAACATGACAACACAATAAGTCTTAACAATTAAGTTGCTGTACAAACACGATAATTAAGTAATCTAGCAGCTGAGCTTCAAAATACATGGGTGCTTGTGAATACACATGCAGTATGAAATTAAGTTGTAAATAATACGGTTTCTATAAGTTTTCTTTCAAAGTTGTGCGACTATGTATACAATAATAAGGCTTTTCAGTACGTCAGTTTCTGATAAAAATGAATGTCGTTCTATATATGAAACCTTCAAAATCAAACAATAGTTTGATAAGCATGAAATTTGTTTGTAGTGTAGTCAACTCATTTAATGAAGTGTGATATCAATGAAAACTCATATTATAACCTGTGCTAGTTGAAACATGTACAACTATAGTCTGAACTGTATGTAACTGAGGTATAAATGAGCATTATGACTATTTTTCTGAAATTTAAATCTCAAGAGAGCAACACTTTGCAAGTGATTAGAAATGGATGTTATAGCCTAAAACACATTTGTCTGCTAAACATCATCTATATCACACACAGATGCACACCATCGTGAAGGAAATGTCATAATAAATAGAACTTACTATTATTGTTCAGGTATAATGTAATTCCAGAAGCATTATCAGGATCCTTTTTTTTTAAACACGCTTGTCGTTAACCATAAGACTAGGGAAATTATTGCAATATATACAGCACGTGATAGCAAATACAAATGATAAAAGATAGGCTCAGCTGTTTGGAACGGTAAGTGCAACGCATTTAGGGTTTAAACCGGTTGAAAAGCATGTCAAACCACACTCCAACTCAAGTATTTATTCGTAAAGCCTTTCACGATAATATATATTCAATTAATTGTAATGAAATAAACTAATTTGTTTATTAATCACCAGAGCAACAGAATAACAACTCTCTGAGACACAATCACGTAGAATCTTAATATGAAAAAAACGTTTGGGTATGCGTATGGAATGCGTCCATATAATAATGGCGTATATAATGATAATCTGCCGTACAATTTAATACGCTACAACATGGTCCCTGCTAAGTCTGTTGAAATACTTAAAATAAATAAATAATAAGACTCGGCCTACACTGTACAGGTTTTTACACACCGTATAAAGAGGCTTAACAAAATGAAGAGATTTAAGAGGACATTAAGAACCATTTCGTCCTCCAATAAGCGGTAAACCTCTTACAGTAATGCCTTCAAGGAGACAATCTGTTTATAAGATGTATCAGTGAAGGCTCCGATCCACATACTATCGTTAGAGAAGAAGAACATTTAATCATCAACAAAAACAACGATTCCTTAAAGTTGCGCGTGTTGATACGTGTAGGTGTGTTTCGATGTACATGAGGTCCTTTCGCGCCATGGACTACACCGCGTGAGAAGCATGCCCCAGCATTCGTACCCTATTAATTTACCAGAATCACGAACCTGGGACGAATTCAGTTCATAGTTGCAATTTTCAGCTATACAATTGTTACTGAAATAAATAAAATTATAGTGTTGTCTTTTGTTTTGCGGAAACCGGAGAACCCGGTGTAAAACCCACCAGTCCGGTACGGTGACCAACAACCAAACTCACATGCCCCGGATGTGTTAATTAAAGTCGGGTCGTTACTTCCTGTAATGTTCTGCAACATGGTCTCGTTTAAAAACGATAAATTCGGTTATAATACGGTTCCATGTTTAAACGTCGCATGGATGTTTTCGCTTGTACTTGAATGGTCTAAACATTAATAAACATTGTCCCATGCTGTGCATTTGAACTGAAACTCATTTGAATAACAGATCTCTGTACATGTATGTTCGTTATCTGAAATAATTCGTTCGATTGAACATGTTGTCCTCGTCGTATTCTACATCGTTTCGTGGGAAGTTTTCTTAAAATTAAGCCATATCTGTTGTCATATAATTTTTTAGATATTTAAATTTAACGTTTCTTCTGTTTTGTCTCATTGTTGTACTGTTTGTGATTTTATTAAAATGCTATTTGTCATAATTAGTCATTGCATTCAGACCGTTCATGAAAGCGAAACTCGGTATGACAGCGGACATAGTTTACTCGATATTGTTTACTTATGCCATTCTATTCGGAACGACCAAAATATTTTAAAGACGAAGTGATCATATTACCATAACAATAAATTTTGAAGTTTTATGTTTTGGGATTTGGGCTTAATAGTAGGCTGAGTGATATTCCGGCGGACGCATTTAGAAGATGACTATAATGAGCAGTACAAATGCGTCCATTGTAATTTTTTCTAGATCAGGTGTGAGATTCGACATGTCCTTACAGCCCAAAAATAGGCCAGTATTGAATATGCAATTAATCACTAAAGGCCTTCAAAAATGCTATACATACAACAGAAAATAGTCAACTACGTGCAAAACACTGAGCAATTCAACATAGAAATAATGAAACTACAGAATCATAATCAGGAGAGAAACGTTCGTTACAACCGTTAGTATTTTATTTAAGAGAGGAGATTAATTGAGTTAAACTATACAGGAGACTAATGCAACACAACATCCCACATATACATCATTAGAGCTGGCGTCACAACATTGTAATACCTTAAACGTCAAGATAGATTTCGTATAATTATGATCAACGCCTTGGAGCGGAAGGATCAAACATGCTGGTGTTAAACATACAATTCTTTGGTCGCCTGAACCTCATACTTGGAACCGTTTTAAACAAGATCCCCATTTATATTCAAAAAACATGTTAAGCATATAACATCGAAATATTCATCTTACACTCGACATGATATCGGTTAACATATAAGCTCTGTTACATGTCAGATGTCAAAGAATAAAGTACGCTTTAAGCTGTAGTTGCATGCAAACTATTGTATGCCTGGGTATTTAGATAACATAATGCTAAATGTATCGCGGGTGGTCTTAAATACCATTTATTAACACGTGCGAGCANAAAAACTGCATGAATAATTGACACAACATACGGACTTAATTGCATTCAGTCAACATGACAACACAATAAGTCTAAACAATTAAGTTGCTGTACAAACACGATAATTAAGTAATCTAGCAGCTAAGCTTCAAAATACATGGGTGCTAGTGAATACACATGCAGTATGAAATTAAGTTGCTGTACAACATTATCAACTGAAGTTCTAATATATACGTGTTTGAGAGTTCTCACGTAATATATAACCAAGTTGGTGTACAAAATAGGATAAATCATCCAGTAAATGAGATTCAACTACATAAGTAATAGATTATACACAAGCAATTTACAATTAAGTTGCTGTACAAAGAAAGACAAAATTGCTAATTAATGCTTATTTGATTGTTTCTCCAATAAATAACATTTTTATAATTAATGCGTTAATTACTGATGTAATGTTGTCAGGAAAACTGAAATATGGTTTGAATTTCAATTTATATACTATTGTTGCTTCAGGGAATGATGAAATGTAATTGTGTGTTGAAACCACCCAAGTAAGAAAATCGATTACGTTGTAAAATCTGTTCTTAGTTCACGTGAGGTACACATACATGGATGACATGTTTGGAGTTATTCCGGAAGGTGTTACGGTAAACACTACCATCGAATGTGTTCACGATACATAATTACGTGGTGGTAATTACATTAATCACATGGAATGCATAAGCTGATTTTTGTTATCGAATTAAAAAACAAAATCGTCTACAGAATGTTCATCTGAATTATAGATATCCTGACATTTCATGTTTGTCAAATTTCATTCCGATCCTGCACGGTTTAAGTTGTGATATTTAGCAAGGAAATAAGGCAATGATCAAAAGAGCACACGCATATGTTATATTAAGATAATTTAATTTCACTTTTTCCACCAATAAATTATATAAGTATACTGGATGCGTTAATTATTTATGTAATAATGTCAAGATGAATGAAATTAGATTTTAATTTCAATTTATTATCTGACGTCACTTCCGGTGTTGTGGAATGCAATGGTGTTTTAAGCCACCCTAGTAAGAAATTAGATTACCGTGTAAATCACAAGTTAATTAAAGTGTCGTGATGTAGAACGGGATGACATTTATGGGTTAATTAAAAACCCTAAAAGTGTATCGATGTAATGTTTTAACTTTTAGTACGTTTGTAAAGACTGTGATATTTTAATAGTTTATTCACTTACATAATTATAATTTGAGTTAAATTACTAATTATAAAATTATTATAAAAATAATATATTGTCATAGAACCAGATACTCGGTATATTATGTCACATAATAGTGCAACCATTAATTACACATTAAATATAAACGCATTTTGTTCCGTTTTAATATGAATACATATCAAAATCACATAAGAACAACATTAGACATCCTTGATACATAAAACATAACGTCTGCATGAATTCCTACGTAAGTTTTCGTCTTTTTTAGGCTCTTAACGTACCAATAATATACAAAAATTCGAAATATGACAATGATATTTTCTTCTCCAGAGCTGATACATTCACTGTACCTTTTTGCACTTTATGAAATATTTCACGCTCTTATGATTTGTAATGTACTTTCAGTAAATGGCACTTGAATTCTTTTATCAGACATTTAATATAACCAGCGACCAAATAATACGGTTTTTATAAGTTTTCTTTCAAAGTTTTGCGACTATGTATACAATAATAAGGCTTTTCAGTACGTCATTTTCTGATAAAAATGAATGTCGTCCTATATATGAAACCTTCAAAATCAAACAATAGTTTGATAAGCATGAAATTTGTTTGTAGTGTAGTCAACTCATTTTATGAAGTGTGATATCAATGAAAACTCATATAATAACCTGTGCTAGTTGAAACATGTACAACTATAGTCTGAACTGTATGTAACTGACGTATAAATGAGCATTATGAATATTTTTTTCGAAATTTAAATCTCAAGAGAGCAACACTTGCAAGTGATTAGAAATGGATGTTATAGCCTAAAACACATTTGTCTGCTTAACATCATCTATATCACACACAGAGGCACACCATCGTGAAGGAAATGTCATAATAAATAGAACTTACTATTATTGTTCAGGCACAATGTAATTCCAGAAGCATTATCAGGATACTTTTATTAAAACACGCTTGTCGTTAACCATAAGACTAGGGAAATAATTGCAATATATACAGCACGTGATAGCAAATACAAATGATAAAAGATAGGCTCAGCTGTTTGGAACGGTAAGTGCAACGCATTTAGGTTTTAAACCGGTTGAAAAGCATGTCAAACCACACTCTAACTCCAGTATTTATTCGTAAAGCCTTTCACGATAATATATATTCAATTAATTGTAATGAAATAAACTAATTTGTTTATTAATCACCAGAGCAACAGAATAACAACTCTCTGAGACACAATCACGTAGAATCTTTATATGAAAAAAACGTTTGGGTATGCGTATGGAATGAGTCTATACAATAATATCGTATATAATGATAATCTGCCGTAAAATTTAATACGCTACAACATGGTCCCTGGAAAGTCTGTTCAAATAATTAAAAAAAAACAATAATAAGACTCGGCCTACACTGTACAGTTTTTTACACACCGTATAAAGAGGCTTAACAAAATGAAGAGATTTAAGAGGACATTAAGAACCCTTTCGTCCTCCAAATAGCGGTAAACCTCTTACAGTAATGCCTTCAAGGAGACAATCTGTTTATAAGATGTATCAGTGAAGGCTCCGACCCACATACTATCGTTAGAGAAGAAGAACATTTAATCATCAACAAAAACATTGATTCCTTAAGTTGCGCGTGTTGATATGTGTAGGTGTGTTTCGATGTAAATGAGGTCCTTTCGCGCCATGGACTACACCACGTGAGAAGCATGCCCCAGCATTCGTACCCTATTAAGTTACCAGAATCACGAACCTGGGACGAATTCGGTTCATAGTTGCAATTTTCAGCTATAAAATTCTTACTGAAATAAATAAAATTATAGTGTTGTCTTTTTTTTTGCGGAAACCGGAGTACCCGGTGTAAAACCCACCAGTCCGGTACGGTGACCAACAACCAAACTCACATGCCCCGGATGTGTTAATTAAACTCGGGTCGTTACTTCCTGTAATGTTCTGCAACATGGTCTCGTTTAAAAACGATAAATTCGGTTATAATACGGTTTCATGTTTAAACGTCGCAGGGATGTTTTCGCTTGTACTTGAATGGTCTAAACATAAATAAACATTGTCCCATGCTGTGCATTTGAACTGAAACTCATTGGAATAACAGATCTCTGTACATGTATGTTCGTTATCTGAAATAATGCGTTCGATTGAACATGTTGTCCTCGTCGTATTCTACATCGTTTCGTGGGAAGTTTCCTTAAAGTTAAGCCATATCTGTTGTCATATAATTTTTTAGATATTTAAATTTAACGTTTCTTCTGTTTTGTCTCATTGTTGTTACTGTTTGTGATTTTATTAAATGATATTTGTCATAATTGGTCATTGCATTCAGACCGTTCATGAAAGCGAAACTCGGTATGACAGCGGACATAGTTTACTCGATATTGTTTACTTATGCCATTCTATTTGGAACGACCAAAATATTTTAAAGACGAAGTGATCATACTACCATAACAATAAATTTTGAAGTTTTATGTTTTGGGNTAAATTAATTAGTTAATGCAATCGAACAAAATGTGTAAATCGTAATATTTGAGACATTTAAAGGTTCTGAACATAATAGGCCCTTCAACGTTTAGTAAACTGGACCCGCACTCGCAGAACGCACTGTGTGTAATACAACTGTATTACACAAAGCAAACACGTTCTTGTTTATCAGCGGGTTTATATCAAAAATACAATCGTAATATTGCAATTGTCGTAATACAAGTTTGTGTAGCATGTACACCCGTCACAATAATTCAAATCTTGTCTACGCTTTAAGAATGGGTTAACCAGGCATCTTAAACAGTCGCAGTTTGCTTGCAAGCATTTTTTGTCTTAATGGAAAACGGTAATGTATTCTACGTAAAGAAGGCCAGTTATCATGAGACTCAGCGAAACCAATCTTGGATAGTGGGGACATTTTTAGTTTTTATTTAATTTCTTTGTACATTATTTCAATATTTTTCTTATGGCATTTGCTCAATAATATTATGTTTTACTTGAACAACCGATGTTTAATTATGTACTGTTACATTTTTTAAAATTACTTGTAAATGTATTTTCAATTGTGTTTTGAAATAAAGAATATATTTCTCACAATTGTTAATAATACATAGATATGGTGTGGATTTAATTGATAAATATTTACAACTAAATGTAAGCGTTCATCGTATATTTTGTATAGCGTGTGTGATTAAAATTAGTGAATAAAACATTGTGTTAAAAGAGTATTGCTGAAAAACTGTTATAGGAATGACATTTCCAGGAAAAGTTAGAACTTAATTGTTTGAGACCAAGCATTGTTATAAATGAAAACATGAATGCAATGAGTAGACTTGTGACAACAAACACTCGGCCATTGAGGTCTTGATTGATATTAACTTTACATTGAAAAAAATGTAAACCTGTATACTTAAGGTCGAAAACATCGAAAGCGTTTTGAGACGCAGTGCAGTTACATATATAAACAATTTTAATATTTGTTAAATACTTTGTTTTTGAATATTGAATGTGTTGTTACATTAAATAGGTGTTCTGTTTTAATATCATCCACATTATCTGGTTTATGTTGTTAAATATCCCATGGTCTTCCAGAATGCTAACACTAAATTCCTACCTTCCTTTGAACGTTGTTATGGTAGGTGAGTGGGCATTGTACCTGTAACCAGCTTTTATTTTATGTCTCCCTTTCCAAATAATTATAAATATCATTTTTAATGACGAGCACAAACTGCGCTTATGTGCAAAAAACTCGTTTGACATTAAACAAAATCACATGGTCATAATTTCATCTTAATGAAATCGTTATTTGATCTTTTGGAAAATAAAGATTCCCGAGGATTTTTTTATTAAATCTTAGTTCATGCTTTCGGTCTTTTATTATACTCGGAATATGTTACATTTGATTTTGAATTCAATTCATTTTTATTTTCGTTTTAACTGCGTTCAAAATCCTTTATTTTAAATGATGTGCGTAGTCAATGGATGAATTGATTGTAAGCATGGAAACAAGAAGAAAATACATAGGGAAACGCCCAATATAATACTACATATACAATAATAAGTTTTAACAAAATCAGACCTTAAGTTACTCAGATCTAGCGCATAACCAAAACATGCATTATGTAATATCGTACTTTTATTCAAGGGACAATAGCTCTATTGAAACTAATTTAATCCACTACTACCGAAAATATGCGTGTGTTCCCCCTTTAAGGATGCTGCGTAAAACGTGTCATCAAAGTCGGTCATATGTTTGTGAGACTTTGTGCAGACCAGAAGTATAGGACGGGGGGAATGAATTTGGGACAAAATGACATCGAAAACGATGAAAAGATAGTTCTGGGGTAACCTTCGATAAACAAATACATTACAAACAAAGCACGTATTTTATGCGGAACGATGTCAGAAGAAACAAGTCGGTGAATTACCCTAGCTTAACCATACATTTAATTCCATTTGGTTATACACCCGTCACCAATTGCGTTGTTACTGCGCTAATGCGGTATGATGGGGGTATTAAGAAGGAATGAAGTGAGCAAACAAAACGTGGCATCATTTAAGACATGTGTACTGACTGGATGACACATATCACCAACGTGATCTATTCGTCACCTCTTTCATACAACTCGTATTGTTATGAAATGAACATTATAAAAAGTCATTTGTTTTATGGGATAGGGAAATCCATGTTAAACTAGAAATGGCGCGGCAGAGGCCGACGCGTATCCCCACACCGAATGTTTGAGCTAGGTGTGCCCCAGGGTTGGTAATGGGGCCATGCATAGTCGAGATTGACCATATTGTCATAGAGCAGTTCAGTATCAATTAAAAGTGAATTGGTGTAGAAATGAAGAAGTTATAGTAAAGGCAATTTTGGGTGGGTGTGACCTATGTGGGCAGGGTGCCCCAGGGTTGGTAATGGGGCCATGCATAGTTGAGATTGACCGTATTGTCATAAGAGAAGTTCAGTATCAATTTGAAGTGAATCGGTGTAGAAATGAAGAAATTATAGTAAATGGAAATTTTTGGTGGGTGTGGCCTATGTGGGCGGGGCGCCCCAGGGTTGGGAATGGGGCCATGCATGGTTGAGATTGACCGTATTGTCATAAGAGAGGTCCAGTATCAATTTGAAGTGAATCGGTGAAGAAATGAAGAAATATATTATAGTAAAAGGCAATTT
>VMBQ01001511.1:169169-199200 GCA_007657795.1 Dreissena rostriformis
ACATATATACATGCGTGTTGAGTTTATATATATATATATATATATATAATCTTCGAAACCCTGAAAAACCTTGTGATAATATAATGTTGTACGCGTCTCACGTATGTACTATACAGAACAAACCAATTAATGACAGTGAGAAGCATTTACCAAGCAATAAATACATCGATTTATCAATTTTAATATAAATTTCCCCGTACACTCTCGCATTGTATACATTATTTTTGTCGAATCATCATCTGTTTAAGTTGCACGATTTTTCAAGGATATAAGGTCAGTACCTTATATAAAGAGAGCAACCATGCCATTTATACATAGAACATGCTAAGTTCACGTTTTCCTGCAATAAATTACATTAGTATAACTAATGCGTTAATGACTGATGTAATGTTGTCAGGAAAACTGAAATTGGATTTTTATTTCAATTTATATTTTATTGTTGATTTCGGGGATGATGTAATGCAATTGTGTTCTGAAACCCCCCAAGTAGGAAATTCGATTACCGTGTAAAATCACAACAAATGTTACGATGACAGAAATGAATACACATTTTGGGCGTATACACAATCAAACAATTGCAGTGGATTAATTCAATGTTTAAAACTAATGGAATGGCGTTGAAGGCTGTGATATATTTATATATTTTGTATTTGCTTAAATTAATATAAACTGTTTTCAAAATTAATGTATTATCACAAAAACACATCATCGGTATACTCGCCGCCAGAATAGTGCAAACATTAACCATAAATAATATATATAAACGTCACATTTGTTCCGTTTTAATATTATAAACTAACATAAAATCAAATAACTGTAGACATACAGTCTACTCTCGTTATCTCGAAGTCGGCGGGAACAAGAAAACATATCGAGATAACGAGAGTTCGATCTATCCGATTAGGCGTTTTCAAAGAAAAAATGAGACGAAAATTTACCTTCTTTTTAATATCTAAATACCTGCTAAGTGGTCTTACTAAAGCCGTCACCGTGTGGCCTTACTCAAGTGTTAATGGCTAACGACATAAGACACGTGTGGTCATTGATGCAATTTACGGATTAATCATCTACCGCACAGTATCGGAAGCAGTCAGGTGAAGACGGACGGTGAAGTATCGAAGAAAACATTGCTCACCTTTGCCGACACTGGGACAGTTATTCGCACTTAGAGATAAACCACAGTTAAAACATGTAAAATCGGGACTCGGGACAATTTTTTATATCGAGATATCGAATTATTCGAGATAAAGAAAATCGAGATATGCGATGTTTATTAATAAAGATAAAGAAGGAAAAAAGTTGGGACATTGAGCTGACCTCGACATATCGAGGAAATCGAGATATGCGATGTCGAGATTAAGAGAGTAGACTATACATCCTTTGACATCTTCGATCCGTGCAAAAAGCAAAAAGGTGAGATTTAGCATCAGGTGTCTGATCAAATTGGATTGATCACCATTGAGCTTGAACAGGGCTGTGTTCGTTATTCCATAGTCGCTTTGTGGTATTGCATCTTGTTTTCGTTTCACTAGATATCGAATATATCAATGGCTGCTAATTTAACCTTTTGGTACGATCGTAGTATGTTTATTTCTAATTTCACCTTGATGAATACGATGTTGAGTTTGATTTATTATTTGTGAATGTAAGTTTATTTTAGATAAAATTGACTCGATATCAGAACATTGTATTGCATCAATGGCAATTCCACGCAAAACGATTTCCATAATGTACGTCAATCTATCGTACACGTTTGCCAAACAGAATTGATTCATTTTTTTAAGGAAAAAAACGTAAATAATGGATATACCCATCTTCTTGGATCACTTGATATATGTGTTTGAATTATTGAATTGACGTCATTATTTTGAATAAAGGAACAATCAAACTATCAGGAGAGACATTCGTGTCTCATTCGATAGCTCGCTAATCATGATTGGATTAAACATCTCGTCTCTGGCTAGCTTAAAGTTGACGACGGACATTTGGCAACCACAATAGTTCAACATGACCTTTGTCTGAAATGAGTTTGGTTATTAACCAGGCATTGTAAACAATCGCACTTTATCTGGTTGATTTCCTGCCCTTAGCGAAAACGGAAACGGATTCTACGTCAGAGAGGCGTATAACCATGTACGTATTGGAACCAGTCTTGGTTATTATGAAATTGTTGGCTTGATTGCCTTGGTATTGAAACTCATGAACTTTACACAATACTATGCTTATATTATAACATAATAACATAATCACATGAAATACATTACATGTAGTTGCTTTTTATGCCCCCGGTAGGGTAACCTATAGCAGTTGAACTGTCAGTCCGTCTGTCCGTCCGTCCGTCCGTCCGTCTGTCCGTCCGTCCGTCTGTCCGTCTGTCCGTCCGTCCGTCTGTCCGTCCGTCTGTCCGTCCGTCCGTCCGTCCGTCTGTCCGTCCGAAAACGTTGGTCATAACTTTTGCAATTTTGAAGATAGCAGCTTGATATATGGTATGCATGTGTATCTCATGAAGCTGCACATTTTGAGTTGTGAAAGTTCAAGGTCAAGGTCATCCTTCAAGGTCGAAGGTAAGAAACAAAATCAAGGGAAGTAATTAGTTTTACGTTCAAAACAAAACTGTTAACGTGGAAATAATTACATTTTAATGAAATTGCCATGGGATTTTTTTTCAAACTAAATATACCCGAGAGAATTTTGAATTGTATTAAATAGTAATGTATGCGTACGGTATTCAATTATTTTCGCGAACACATGATCTTAGATTTTTAATTTAATTACGTTAAAGTATCGTGTCTGAAGCGGTATAATACGAATTTGCTTTATACAGCCGAGACAAATAATTTGTTCATGTTTACAATAATGCGATTATTGAGCGGGCTAAATTTCTTTTCATATTGTCCACATCATAGATTAAACTTTTTCTACGCTATACTGTTCTATACTTCGTTTATAATATCCACTTTTAACTACATTGTCAACTTAACATACCACTGTTTTGCCTTAATACTGATATTTTGAAATGACTACGTTTACGTACGGCACTAATTTTGGATATAATTTGGGATAATGTGTGTAGTAAATGGATGTATTGATTGGGTTGCAAGCATGCGAACACGAAACATATACATTGTTAATTCCAGATATCTTTCACGGCAATGAAAATGTGACATGTGTTCAGAAAGTGCTCTCTTTAAAATAAATGGAGTGGAACAGACAAGCTCACCCCCATAAAGATACTGCATATAAAATATAATGTTTCAAAAATATCAGACTATAAGTACCTGAGACCCAGCGCATGCGTGAACAAAACTTCCGTTCTTAAATGTCATATTTGTAATGAAAGTGTTATAACTCCATGAAACAGCAATTGAAGCGGTTACATCCGAAATTATATTCTCCCATTCGGGGACCATAAACTATTTTGAATGTTTCCTTAAATATAGAAAGGACACTATATAATAACTTAATGTTAATTACCATTTGAAGTTAAAATTCACCGTTCGTCCTGCAAGTTTGTTTTAATGGCAAATTATAAATACACATAATTATTGTTTTTTTTACCGAGTAAAAAACCACAGATAGTAATAGTAACGGTAGATGGTAGAAAGATATGCGTCTCTTTAAAATAATGGAGCGTTCAACTAAAAATTATGAATACTTTTTGTGTTTATACATATTTGACGTTTATCAAAGGTAAGTACAAAAAGTCGAGTCCGATCCTTTGGATTTGCTTAATCATGGATGACCATTGCCCTGACAGGCGATTCATTTCGCCGAAGCCTTTCATACGAAATAGCGATTAGTGCTTGATGTCTATTGACTCTCACTAATAGTATCGGATTCAATGATACATGGCATTGCGTTTTGTTTTCATGTTTACACACTCAGCAACATAAGCCGCAGAGATGGACCGGTTTTCTTATTTTGCCATATATTTTTTTATATCAATGATTGTGTTGACCAATAATTGGCTGATATTTCACAACGTAGATAGTAGAACAAAGTCTCCTAATTCTATTGAACAAATGTTCAATCATTCGACAAACATCCTTGTAAAATAGAGTATGAGTGATATGTTCACAATATTCCCTGATAACATTTAAAACATTATACCATACATAGGAATATATTAAATAATCGTGTGTTATATAACAGAACGTGTATTACATTTGATTATTCGACCATGACTGGTCCGTGAAACCTTACGTGTAAACAATTCACCATCCTCTAACGCCGGACAATTGAATGAGCGCGTTAATAAATTGATGGAATGAAAGTAATGACACGGATTGATGTAAGGGTGAGGACGACATAGCTCAAATGTTGAACTATTCCCCATTCCCCATTGATAAATCAAAGTGAAATCAAGAGAGAATATCAGTCACTGCAAGAGAACCCATCAGATGTGTTTTTATTTTATTTTGTTTGCCTGATATTTTGTGCAAAAAGATTTCTGACAATTTAGGAACGTTATATAGAAATCTGAGCTTTCAAATGTTAAACAAATTGATAACAAATATAGCAATGTAATTGTTTAATGATACAACATAATTTGTTTTCACATGGTACCAACCTTCACTAAAGATGATGTTTCAGATTGAATGGTTTCTTGCTGCAATGAAAATAAATTGGTGGACATAGGAACACGACGACGAACAACTTAGTGCGGCTGTTTTGAGATTGGTAATTGCTAGTTACAAATAGGCAAATCTTATAAATGCAGCTCCATTACTCATGGTGTGAGAAAGATCTTAGAAGAAAAAAGTAGTATGTGTGTAAACCTAGTTACACCGCAACATAAATTGATATTGGTTATACACCCATCATACCATGCGGGCTTTGTTACTACGTTATTACGCTCTATATTCATTGGGCATGATTATCTATGTGCCATCAGTGTACATATTTAGCTCATGTTGCGCAAGATTGCTCATTTTGAACATGAGTTTATTCTATTTTATATTGACTCGATGACGAAACGATATTGCCATGCAAAGCCATTTGCCCTAATGTACGTTAACCTATTGTGCACATTTAAACGTAAGCATAAGTTAGGGGTTAGATTCATCAATTCAGGAAATGACGTCAATCGTCAAATACAGGAATAATCCGAGTCAAGAAAATTACCAGAAGAGAAATTCGTGTCGCATCAGCTGGCCGTTTGCGTAGGGACAATGGTCATTTGCCCATAGAATACACACAATTAATATTGATTATAATTCCATAGTAAGTGGTTGAGACTTAAACACATAACATAACACGAATATACTTGCAAACACAATACTATTAATTTATTTATTAAAACTTCTCTCTTACTCGTATAATACAGATACTGGCGATACTTGCTTTTATTGTGGTGGGTTCGACAATCGGTTGATATTCACTGGCAGGCATCTTAAACATTCGAACGTTTCCGGTATGTTAATCATGATACTGATTGAAACCAGACTTGGATATATGGAACGTTTTAGCTTGATAAATGTATCGTTTGTTTGTTGTTGTTTTTTTTAAACTGATTTTAATTAAATTGATGTACTTTGAAACTTAACTTTGCATTTTGTACCAAAATGTGTGGTGGAAAAACACGATAGTATATATATATAATTATATATAGAGAATCTTCGATATCATGAAATAGCTTTTGTTGATACAATATGTGTACCGGTATTACGTATGTGGTATACAGAACAAACCGATTTATACCGATGCGAAGCATTTATACATCTAATTATAACTTTTATTATAAATTTACTCGTACACACTTTGGCTGAATAAATTATGTTTTTGTCCAATCCTCATCTGTTTAAGTTGCAAAATTCACAAGGAAATAAGGTCAGTACCTTATATAAAGAGAACACCCATTTATATACCCATGCATAGAGAATGCTAATTGCACGTTTTCCTTCAATAACTAATGCGGTAATGACTGATGTAATGTTGGCAGGAAAACTGAAATTGGATTTTTATTTCAATTATATGCTATTGTTGGTTTCGGGGATGATGTTATGCCATTATGTTTTGAAACTCCCCAAGTAGGAAATTCGATTTAAGTGTAAAATCACAACATATTTCAAGATGACGGAAATGGATGGCAATTTTGGGCGGAAGTAAAAGCAAACAATTACAATGGATTGATGTAATGTTTAAAAGTTATTGAATTGTGTTAAAGTCTGTGATATATTCATATAATTGTGACGTCGTCAGCAAAATCAGTCTTGTGTACGCTAACGTCAATGTCGAGAAATCGCGATATTAAAATCTGATACTAAAATGCGCTGGATATTTCGTCTTTTTCATACGATTTCTCGGCTCATAATTTATGTCATGTTTTGAAAATTTCCACAATTAAGCATGAATATGTCCTTTAAGCACTGGCACAATTGGTGGTTTGTAATCCAATTTTTTATTTCAAATTATTCCCCTTGAATGACACAGTTTTGTTTGAGCAGTTCACATGTAGCGCCACCTGTCTCGTAGTGTAGATTTTCAATGGCTATTTAACACTGTAAATCAAAGTGAAATCGTGTACTGTTGGAAGTTTTCGATCGAAGAAGGTTCGGAAATGATGTTTCCACAAGAACAAAATAGGTAAGTGAAAGATATATGTGTATTCAGTCTTTGTAATTAATTTTCGCGACTCGCAAGTTTGACCCGGAAGTAAATTGTACGATAGCAACTGAATTGTTTACATGAAATGGTGGCAGATTTAAATTTGACCTTCAAAAATCATGTCTCAATTTAGTAACATCAGCACTATTCCATATGAAATTTCACAAGACCAGGACATTTCGTTTTTAAATGATTTATCTAATGTAAATGAACTTTATTTTGAAACTTCTCACCCCGCTACTCAAGATTTGTTTGATGTGTTAGCAGATGATGAAAGTGACCTCGAGTCAAACCATGATGAGTCTGATATTGATATTGATGTAGAAGCTGTCATAGAAAAATCATCAGACAATGTGTTTATTGAAAAGTCTGAACTTGATTTGGCAGAAGCTGATAAACAAAATAAATTTAAGGTTGACACTTGTGGCTGCGATAGGAAATGTTCCTCTAGGTTAAACTGGCAAGACATTATTGAGTTTAGGTCATACTGCCAAGAATTGTCCAAAGATGAACTTGATCTTGTCATAAAAACTGAGTTGTTTGCGCAGCGTGGCACTAGTATAACTGTGAAAAGAGGAAAACAATCTAGTGAGCGTGTAAGGCCATCACAAAAGTATGTTTTTAAAGGGGAGCAAGTGTGTCAGGCAATATTTTGTTTTGTTCATGATGTTGGAAAGCAAAAGCTACAGGCAATTGGAAGATCATTAGATCAAGATGGACTGAAGGCAAGAGTGCATGGAAATAAACATAAGCTTCCACATAACAGCTTGACATTCACTGACCGTCAGAATGTTGTACAATTTCTGCATATGTACGCTTCTGAAAATGCTGTTACACTTCCTGGTAGGCTCCCCTATGTCAAGAAGGCTCAAGTTCTGTTGTTGCCTTCAGATAAAAGACAAGCAGACATTCATGCAATCTATGAACAGTCTGCAGAACTGTCAGTAATGAGGAGTATTAGTTTGTCCACATTCTCCCGCCTATGGAAAGAGTTGTGTCCCAATATTGTATTAGCTAGGCCCCAAACGGACTTGTGCCATGTTTGTCAGACATTTGTAAGCAAACTGTCAGCTGGTGGAAATATTGATGAAGGTGCTAAGAAATGCTTGCTCCAAGAATATGAATTACATTTGGAATTTGCTAAAAGAGAGAGAGATTTCTACAGAGAAAACTGCATGAAAAGCAAGGATATATTTAAAAGCACATCTTCAAGACAAGGTTAATTAATTGTAATTTAAAGCCAGTACTGGGTTCATAAAAAACTTTGTTTTAACCATTTTCAGATAATTCAAAATGTCTGTGATTTAACATTAATTTAATTAATTAATAACCAGTGCATTTAAATAATTGAGAATACAATATACATGTACATGTATGGATAATAAGTACATATTTATACATGCAGACATATATGCTTACTTCAGGAGCTGCCCCCTGTTCGCTGGAGGGGATGATGGGTTATTCATGGGACTATGCACAGCAGGTGCACTACCCCCACTACTCTCATCAGGTATGTTAGTCGGTTATTGTCTATTAATATTTTCATTCAATGAAACAAATAAGAATATAATTATTTTTTTTCTAAGAAAAAATATTTAAGCTGTACATATAATTGAATATTATTTGATTGTTAATAAAAAAAAATTAGAAATGTTTAAGTGCAAATTTAATTATTAAAAAAAAGTGTTATGTAGATAAAAAAAACAATAATTTGATATTCTACAGGTTGGGAAGTTATTTTTCAAGACCCCAAGGAAGTGTGAGGTGTTTGGAATCAGCTGTGAAGGATCTGGTATTTAAATTAGTTATCATTCCACAAACTGAATCAGTTTAAATGTAATCAACTACCCATTATTTACTTTTTATTGTTGTCTGTGTGCGTGTGTGTGTGCGTGTGTGGAGGATATCATTCTCGTCTAATGTCAATCTTTCATCATAAGACAGTAACCATGCATTTTCTAAATGTTTTAAACCACATATTAATTAATTGAAAAAAAAGGAACTATTTGGGTATCTCTAGTAAGTTATTACGGTTTATTATTTAGTCTTCTGTTTCACAGCAAAGCAGGTGTTTTACCTCGCAGACGAAGGCCAGTCACATGGTAAAGGTGCAAATGCTGTGGTCAGCCAGGTTCACCACTACCTCAACACATACGGTCTTGGCGAACAGCACGCTCACTTTCAGTGTGACAACTGTTGCGGCCAAAATAAAAACAACATGGTCATCTGGTACCTTCTGTGGAGAGTTCTTGTAGGTAATAACAAGCCCTTAGTTATTGTGTTTCTTATAGCTTTTTTCAGTGTTGAGAAATTAATTTAGCTAAACACGTTTTTAAAAATATTTGTTTGCAGTAATGCAATTACAAAATTGTGAAGCGTATTGATACGTAGTGAAAATGTTAAAATGTACTTTTTTACTCTGATATCAATCCCAAAAGGAAAAATCTCTTAAATTAGATAATGAAATGAGTCAAAACATATTTAAAGTCGGTCAATTACTACAAAAATACATATTCTAAATTGTAGCCTGACCTTTTTTAAAACTGTTTTTTAACATTTCAGGTTTACACAGAAGCATCACACTAAGCTTTATGTTGGTAGGACATACAAAGTTTACACCAGATTGGCACTTTGGCATCTGGAAGTCTAAGTGGAGGTAAATTCCTTATTACAGTATGTAACCTGCATGATCCTTCTTGATAAACCTTGTTTGCATTTCCATAGGTCTATTCAGTTGTTTAGTTATGCCATGTAATAAAATATTGTGAAAATAATAATAAATACATCAATTAAAAATAGCGTGTAGGTACTTTATGTCTTGTAACAGGAAAATAAATATTTATTTTAGTAGTTTCAGCTGGTTTATTGGTATGAAATTCTTGATAGGGCAAACAAAATCCCATGCATGTATCCTTCAAACTTTGTAGTTTTCTATTACAACAACAACAACAAAATAATAATTTGATAATATGGAAACTATATTTTGCATTTGTTTCATTATTAAATGGTAATCTTGATACAGAAACTTCAATGCAGAAACGTTGCTTGATGTCGCAGCGTCTGTGGCATTATCGTCAAGGACCGGCCACAACATTCCCCAGCTTGTGGGGGACACTTCCAATCCTGTTATGTTCTATGATTGGAAGGATTACCTTTCGACATTGTTTCACCCCATAAAGAATGTCACCAAATTTCACCACTTCCATGTGTCAGCGGATCATCCGGGTGTTGTGGAGTGCAGGGAATTTAGTGACTCACCAGTAGTCAGAATCACTCTCAGAAAGGTCTCGAAAGTGAATGTTAATTTGAGCTGTGACGACCTGCCAAAAGAAATGTTTGCGAAAGGGCTTGATCTGGACCGTCAGTGGTACTTATTTGAACACATTCGTGAATTCTGTCGTACAGATGAAGCCAAAAACTTAACATGTCCGAAACCCGCTACTGGTAAGCGACAAAAAACAGACTGTGCCCCCAAAAAACAGAAGATGCATTAAGATTCACATCTGCAGCCAATTGTATAAATCTGGATAACTCTTATCCAGCGGATAACTTTTGGTTATCTTATAAAAAAAATGAAGATAACCAAAAGTTATCCACTGGATAAGAGTTATCCAGATTTATACAATTGGCTGCTGATCTTATCTGATCATGCCACAACAATAACATATATCATTTATCAGTGTTTATTTTGGCCAAGGTATTGGGTGATATTTTTCCCCGCAAACAGTGCAAAAAATCCTCTATTCTGAGGAAAGCTAATACATGTACATGTATATGAGTGTGCTAAATCTGTCAGTTGATACAGGTTTTGAAGTGTTCAATACAATAGTTTGTTGTTCTAATTGCACAAGCTTGTTTTCAAGCTTTTTAAATCTCATCTTTTTAAATGTTACTTTGCATTCACTTTCGAGACCTTCCTGAGAGTGATTCTGACACATGGAAGTGCTGAAATTTGGTGACATATTTACAAAACAAAAATCAATTTTTCAATGTTACTTTGCAATTGTTTTCACCTTATGGACACAGATTGCCTTTCCGAAAAACTGGAGAAAATTCTATGTGAATATTGTATTTATTTATGTTTTACCATGTTTGAAAAATGTCTTCATTGTTGTTTTTTTGTATTAAATGATAACTTTTTGTGACAGTAAAATGTAGGGTTGGTTACTTTGTAAGGTCATAAAATTAGATTTGAATGTGATAAATAAAAAATCTTTATCGTTTTTGTGAACTACAATGTTTAGAGAATCTAAAATTGCCAAAAAGTCCAAATGTGATTTTTTTAACACAAGACTGATTTTCCCAGCTTTGGTCACATATTGTATTCACTTGAATACATATTAACTGTATTCACAATTAATTTATTGTCACAAACCCAGAAAATCACTGACAGATTAATGCACATATTCAATATATATAAGATATAAACGTCACGTTCTTTTACATAATAATACTATAAACTAAAACAATCATATAACTGAAGACGGACATATTAATTTAAATAAATCGATTGATGCAACAAACAAAGTATGTGAGATTCAGCATATCGTGTTCGATCACATTTGATGACCATTGAGCTTGCAGGGCTGTTTTTCGGGATTCGTTACAAAGCATCACTTTATGGTATCGGATCTGCGTTTAGGTTCACGTGATATCTAATCTAGCCATGGCTGCTAATTTGAACCATTTGGTTCATGGTATGATTTTACTTACAATGACCATGATTGCTTGGTCAGTATGCATATTATTCCCACGATGTCACGTGTTGTGAACATTTGTCAATTTTAGATGATATTGACTCGATATCAGAACATTGTACTGCATCAACGGCAATTCCATGCAAAACGGTTTCCTTAATAAACGTACATGTATTGTACTCTTTTAACAATGATAACTTATTTTGTTTTTACGTTAAAACATTAATAATGGATATGCCATTCTTCTTGGTTAACTTGATTTATGTTTCTGGATTAACGTCATTTTTGAATGAAGGAATAATCCAACTATTATGAGAGAAATTTGTGTCGCATTCGATAATCAAGATTGGATGCCAAATCTAGTCTCTAGCGATCTTAAAGTTGACGACGGAATTTGGTGACCACACAACTTCAACATGACCTTTGTCTAAAATGTATTTGGTTATTAACCAGGCATCATAAACAGTCGCATTTTATTTCCTGCCCTTAGCGAAAACGGAAATGAAATCTACGTCACAGAGGCGTATAACCATGATACGAATTGAAACCAGTCTTGTATATTATGAAATGGTCGGCTTGATTGCTTTGCAGTTTATTTAAACTCTTGAAATTTACCCAATACTATGATAATATCATAAGATAATGACATACTCACACGGAATACATTAGTTGAAGTTATTTTTTAATTTGTATTACACTCGTCGATAAAACGTTTAGATAAAACTTGTTTTAGATATCCGGAAATAGTGTTTTGTTTGATAATTATAATACCGGTATTGCATATATACTTTTGAAAAGCAATCAATTAAAACAAATGAAAAGCATTAATCGATAGTGAAATAATTTGAGTGTATACAAATTCGGATTGTATACATTAAGTTTGTTGTCGCATCCTGCTCGATTTACGTCACGTTATTTGGCAAGGAAATAGGGCCAGTTCAATGATAAAAAGAGTACACACATCATTTATCTACAGGGAATGCTAATTTCTCGTTTTCCTCCAATATATTATATTATTTCTATTAATGCGTTAATGACTGATGTAATGTTGTCAAGAAAACTGAAATTGCATTTTTATTTCAATTTCTATGTTATTGTCGCTTCAGGGGAGACGAAACGCAATTGTGATTTTAAGCCACCTACATGTAAGTAAGACATTCGATTACCGTGTAAAATCAGAATGTTTGTCACGTGAAATGATGTAAACGGAACGGGGTGATATTTGTGGGTTTATAAAATTAAGAGTACATGTATATATAAATTTATTTTTAACTTAAAGTATGGTGTTAAAGGCCGTTCTTTTGTTTACTATTGTCATACTTAAATAACTATCCTGTAAGTTGTATTGTATGTTTGATTAATGTATTGCCAACAAGATAATCGGTATATTATGTGACAGAATAATGCAAACATTAATTAAAACCTTATATATAAACGTCATATTTTTCCGTTTTAATATGATTTAGTAACAAAATGAAATAACGACATCATAAGCCATCCTCGATCCATAGAACACAATGACAGCATAGACTTCATACAACAAACAATTTATTTTTAGATTTAGCATCATGTGTCCGATCACAATTGATTGATCATCGTCGAGCGTGCGGCCCATTTTCAGGATTGATAACGTAACGTAATGTTACAATGGTGGTCAGTGCGGTTAATAATAAAGGACACTCGCTAATGGAATTGCTGTACATAATATCGTTGATCAAATTGCTCATTTATTGTACAGACTACGATTATTATGTAGTTATTTCTTCTGTGACACAACCTGTATTTCTGCATTGTGTATCATCTGTCTAATATGAATGTAGTACATTTGTAGAAATAACAGTTGCACCAGTTTCAGAGACAATTATTTTTAACATGCCATCTGCATGTCTCATTTAAAGAAATTACGAAACTCGCGTTCAACATGCGCTGCCGTTTGCAAAATGCATCCAATAGAAGTCAATATAGCACAATGTATGTTAATACAGATGTCATTCATATTATTGGTTCTTATGTTAAAACTCCCTGCATGTATCTAAGTTTATAATTAATAAGTCCATATACAAATTCAATCTCTCGTCTCTCTCTCACTCTCTCACTCTCTCACTCTCTCCATGATATGATATAATAAGATTATTATGTTGTAATAGCTTTTTTTCCATCATCCACTTTTATGTGTCAAGGTTTTTGTTTTGTACAGAAATCTAACGCTACGTCATTTCGTTTAACGACACATAAACAACATGAAACTTTATTTTAAGACACATGACTGTTGCGCTTCAAGATTGATTCCTATTGACCTTGACCTTTACAAGAAATCACTGATTTGGGTTTTAACAATGTAAAGAACTAAATTAGGAAACGTTACAAGTGTGGTTTTAAAAATTGTTGATTTTAGATTAAAATATTACCTAAATCATGATTGAGACAAAAGAATTAAGTAAACCGTTTGACGTAATGAATTCAATGTTGTGGTGAAGTATACCATTTCCCGATTGAACACAATTATTTAACATCGAACATAACATTAAATACACCTTATATACATATACCAACCGCCTCGTTATGAGATATTTGCCTATATGATTATGATCAACACTAACTAGAATTCATTAAAACAAAAACACGATACAATATTTTACGTCGCAATACATCGTTGTTAACCCAACCAAAATTGCATAAATAGATTCGTTTATTAATTATGCAAACGAGCGCCGCACGGTTACCCTAGAGGACACTAGAAAATAAGTATAAACACATGTTTCATTATTATTAGTTATAGAGGGAGATTTCTTTGAAATGAAACCGTGTGTTCAGCAATGTCAATGAACTATAAGTCGCACCATGAAGCTCTAGACAATTGGTTCGATGTCAACAACTTATCAAAATTATGTGTTACCCAGAACACATGAATTGTTGACCTAACAAACATTCAAGGCATAGACGCGTTTATGAAATATTCAAACGAGCATCTCAAGCTTACCCTAGTGTAAACTAGTAAATTAGTTTTAACACATGATGCATTTCTATCAATTCTCGAGGGAGATTCACATGCATGGAATCCGTCAATATCGATGACCTATTAGCCGCGCCATGGAGTTCTAGACATTTGTTTCGGGGTTTCTTAACGGTGAGAGTTCATGATTATTTGGTTCATAACCAAAGTATGTTTTACCCAAGACATATGCTTTGAATTCGCTGTACAACATATATATATATATAAATGTAAAGGCTGAATTAAATCTTCTAGTAATGTAAACAATAATCGTTTAACAAATATTTATATTAAAGTTTAATAGCCTGTTAATTGTAACAATAATCTGTTAAACAAATGTTCATATTCAAATTAAATCTCATATTCATGTTAATTTAAAAGCCATGAATTGAAATGCCAGCAAATAAGGACCTTGACATTTCAGAAGTACTAGGACAAAAATAATACCAATACGTATGCTATATACATTGATCATAAGTGTTGAATTAAAGCCAAACTACATTGCAATGAAGTGCACAAAATTGATGAATCAATCAACATTAAGTCAGAACAATTGATAGGGCTATCAGGAAAACAAACACATTAATCGCAAATATTTAACATAACGTAAGGAACGACACAGTTCTGTTAAATACCAAAAACAAAATGAGTTCGTGATCGAGTGAGTGAAAGGGACAAATATCATTAACTACATTATGGGATTGTTTTCTGAAAACTGTCAAACATGCCAATACAATAAGAATGAATAGTACCACCATGAACGCGAAAATAACCTTTGCATTTTTTAATTGAAATATAATTTTTCGTATATGTTTTTGTTTTATACGTACATGTAATAAACTTACAGAAACAAAGAGAAACTCCAGTTGCATCAGCAGAAAATCATTCTTATGCTTACTACAAGGTCCTTTATTTATTGCGAGTGACCACGTTTAATTAAAAGAAATATTTCACTATTTTGTTGCAAATGGACATAATACTGTATTATTCGCTCTACTTTTGACGTGCATGATATATTCTAAAATAAACAAATTGAAACGATAGTTGCATCAGCAGGTGATCATTCTTAACTACAAGGTTATTTATGTAAGGCAAGCGGCCATTGCCACACAATAAAACATGACAAAACACATGAAAAACAAAACCACCAATCAATACAACTGGAGACACCGCCTTGGACGATTCAACTGGATAATTGGTACCAAACCTTACTTCAGGCCAGAGGTTACGTCTCCAGTGAATAATAAGTAAACACAATTATTCCTCTATTTAAGGCTCTTAACGTACCGATAAAAGACAATAATTGGAAATCTGACAATCATATTGCTTTTCTTTTTCCGAGCTGATACATTCACTGTACCTTTTTGCACCTAAGAACAATAAAACGTATTTCTAAAATCTTAGATTGGATTGTAAATATTTACCAAAAAACGTACAATTTTATTTTATAACACTAACATCACAAAAGGATGTTCACGTGTGATGGTAGCAGCAAATTTAATGTTTCTTTAATTATTTTTTTCATAAAATACAATATTTGATGAATTCATATTGTTCATATAAAAAGTCACTCAATATACACTTATAGCTTACATCTTATGATAAACAAATGGTTAAGATGCCAACATCTGAAATGCTTTTACTGCCACTATAGTTTCATAGATAAAACTATCAATATACGATGTGTTAAGCTCAAGCTGTGTCAACAGGAGCAATACCGTTATCAGCAATATCATGTCTTTAATACAGGACAGGTAATTATATTTTCTTAAAAACAGGACGGTATTGTTAATCTAAGACCATACAAAACATAACTAGTCAACGAATATAAAATCATTTATTTTAAAACTATGGTTATGCAGAATTGAATGTAAATGATTCGAGTATAACAGAGTTTAAAACCTATTAAACACCGCAATGGTCTTAAATGTATGTGGTTACATACAACTGAAGGCAATATAACATAGCTGCACAATACATACTATTTATTAAATAGTAATACTAAGAGAAAAGAGTAATTTTTAAACCTTAAAAGGATTCGGCACATAATATTACGTTTGAAATTTGAAATAAATATATCGCACATCTCTGCATGACACTTTGATGTATTGAGAGAATAATACCCGTTTGCATCATATTTCTGCAGACATTGCACAATTTCGCGGTCCTCGATTGGTCTTACGTACTTTCAAGACACTTTACTGTCTCTTTGATTACTTTCACCAGGATTTGCACAAAACACTCTCCGATTATTGTTGAAATCAATTTTACTCGCGATGCTCGGCTTTCAAGGATTCCTATTCTGCATTAAAAGATGCGACTTTTTAGTGAGTCCATTTTGTGATCAATCTTATTAGATTCGCTTCTTTTTTTGAGTGTTGTACTTAAAGACAGATAAAGAGCCACAGGATATCTCACAGTTCGTGAGAACCGCTTATTTATATAATGGGGAATGTGTATTTATGCCAACCTTGCAATTATTTTATTCTTAAGCAATCGTTTTTACTTTTTCTATGTGCATTTAAACTCCTTACTAGCCACATAAGAACTTGCGATATTTGTGAATCAAATCATTTTGAATTGCCAGAAAAAAATAACATTTAAAACATATACCACTTTTTGAAAATGGAAACCGAGTTTATTAACAATTATAATTAAATGATATAATTTAAATAAATTCATAATAATTGCGCAATACATTAATTATGCTTCTCACAACGAAAACATTTCCTTAACAATCACATTTGCTGTACTAAAGATCGCAAATCATGTTTGATAAAACAGAATTCTTGTTTCAAAATATTCGTTTAACACTTTGCACTCCGAAATCATGTAATTCAAGGATCATTTATTTGTTTTATTGTTGGCCTCATGTTTCAATCAGCTCAACACATGCCTTTAAATGAAGCGTTAAGCTATCAGATTATTTCGTAAGTCAGTCTTGTCAAGGCAATGAGAAATCTTTGTCATGGGGACTAGACGGCTGCCATGTCATTCCATTGTATTTCTTGCTGGATAAAATCGTCAGTCTCAGATATTGCTTTTGCTGCCAGATACAAAGCACTGTTCCACCTTTCCAATATTGGCGCGGTTCACTATGGATCCTACAGGGAAAGTGTTGCTTTCGATGTATAACGGATGACATTGGATCGGGATTGGGGATTGACTTTTGATGATCTGATGGAAGCGTAATTATATAGTACTGTTTCGGAAGTTTGTGGTTGTTCTTGCCATCGGGACATTACAGTTATTATACACGTTTGATGTTTTTATGAATATGATTGCATATCACAGCTGGAGTTTAAATAATTGAGTTGAACGTAAAGAAAGTTTTTGTTTGAATACTAGATCGTCTGTGGTGCGTTTTGGGGCTATTTCCTGAGCAAAATTAAGACTTTTTTTTTCTGAAATTAGCTTTTTTTTGCTATAAAAGTTACCATTTAAAAAAATATTTCAGTACAAAATATAATGCAGAAAGACAGAACATGTCATTTTTAATGAAACATAACCCTTCGCTGGTGAGCCACTTTTTGACATTTTGCAGCCGATTTTTTTTTTTTTTACATAGACACCGGTGACGTAGTTTTCAGTTCATGTGGTATTTAGGTTAGAAATCACTAAAACAGCCCGCCCGTCTCGGTTATAATTATACGACTTTTTATGAAATCCAAACATTACTTTTTTTTGTTTTTGTTTTTGTTTTTGAAGAAATGCGCGAGAAATTACTAAGTCAGCGTGAGACCGTCATTGCATGCCAAAAACCGCGAGACTCACGGCGAAACCGTGAGACTTGACAGGTATGGAACAGGCGAATTCATATTTTTAATTTAATTCACGTTGAACTATCGTTTCTGGAGCGATATAATGCGAATTGGCTTTGTCACAGCTGATTCGAATAGTCTGTTAATGCATAACATAACGTGATGATTTTGCAGGGCTAAATGCTTTTTATTATTATCCGCATCGTTTTCTACGCTGTAATGTTCTATTTTATTCTATCAAAGTTGAACTACATTTTAAGCTATGCATACCACTTTTTTAACTCAATAATGAGGTTGTTGAAATAAATTCTTTTACGCACGGCATTACATCATTAATATGAGATATTGTGTGTAGTCAATGCCTCAATGGAATGATTAATTGTTAGCATGGTAACAAGAAAAGTATACATTGTTAATTACAAGGCAATTAAAATGTCATATATGTTAAATCAATTGTACGGAACGACCTTGCTCACCCCATAAGGCTATGCATATACAAGTTTATATTAAGTTTTAAAAGAATCAGACCATAATTTTCTGAGATAAAGCGCGTCAACTAAACAGTACTTATATAATGTCATATTTTTATTCAAAGGGCAATAACTCCCTCAAACATTATAGTTAACCTAAAAATCTGAGAAATGTGCATGGAAAAAACGTTGGTTTGCATTTTTTAGGCATGGCTTCTATTTATGTTTTTTGGTATCTACATACCCTTTTCTGAAAATCTATAGGGGATGTCACCTTCTCAGGTGCTTGAAATACTTTTAATTAGGTCAAAGGTCAATGGGTACTGTTTTCAGTTATTAAGGAGATGAAATACATCTCATTGTGATTTATAACCAAAATTGAAAGGTTTAAGGCAGTAATATTGTCTGAAAATGAACCTGCTTTGATCTAATTAAAATTGTATCTATTCTAGTGTTCACTTATATAGGTCAAAAGGTCCTTAAGTGCACTTTTATGCCAAAATAAACATGACAATTGGAATTGAAAATCAACAGAATAAAATATTATGTTCAAAAAGTATTTTTTAAACAATCGAATAGTTTTGCTAATTTTTGTTAATTCTATAAACATATTTGTAAAAATTAAAATGATCCATTATGTATATAATGCAGTACAACGTACGCTTAAAAATAGACTGAAACTCATTTGTGTATTAAAGTCCGAAGAATAGGCGATTGGCTGTTGCATATTGAAGCCTTTTCCGAGATGCTACCGTGTCTAATGGTGTACGACCACATAAACTATGCCCGTTGGGGTCCTGTATATCAAGCAGGCATAAAAGCATTAGAATATGCAACACCTGAAGTGTTCAAAGAGTTAATTGAAGGTCACTTTGTAGTCAGGCTGAAGGAAAAAGAATTCAACGGAGTAAGCGTCGACCAAGCTACTGAGTGGATAACCAAAATGTGTAAAACAACAGGGGGTATTATTGGAATAACAAGACAGAACCAGGCAAGAAATAGGTTTTGTATTACGTAGTCAGTAAGATCTGAGGTTTCCAATAGTACCATGAATGTGATCAATCAACATGATGATGACAAAGATATTGGAATATTCGAGAATATAGCAGATTGAACTCGTTCGAGAGTTTCTTCAGAGGAAGAGTGCATCAAGAAAATGATGCAGATCTTTGGTTCATATGATATATTCGGAGTGCATGAATCGGAGAACAGACTGTTCTCAATAGCATCTAAGGACGTTGCAACTAATGATATCAGAGATGAATTCTATCCTGTGAAAGTCGAGGTAAAACATTACTCAAGGACTTTGAAGAGAAAAGGCTGAAAGAGCAGAATGTTGAATTTTATGCTCCTATTAAAATGGTACAGTCCAAAACATTTGCATATCTCAATAAGGCGACATTCATTGAAAAGCAGAAAGTGACAAAGAAAGGCTGACAGAAATCTATTGCAGGGACTTTTTCAACGCAGCTAATTAAAGGAGAGCCGTGGAAACAGCATCTGTACTAGAACATGAGCTTTCTGATGTGCCATTATCATTTGCAAAGGCTAGTGGGAAAATGCATGAAACCCAGAAATCAAACATACTCCAAGTGCTTACAAAGGACAATGATATAGTGACGCCTCAAGTTGTTCCGACAACGACTGATGCGACATATGCAATAATTGATGGACACGCGCTAATACAGAGTTAAGGTAAGCCTAAAGACTGTCAAACATTTGGACAATATGCAACTGTTTTTGTAACATCTGTTTTAAGGCATTTCAGCGCAAGCACTACCCGAGTTGATGTGATTTTTGATCGATACTTTGAAAGTTAATATATCAAAGAAGTAACGAGAGTTAAGAGGAAAGGAAAGCGTCGACCTTTTAGGAAGCTAACAACAAGTCCAAACGTTCCTCTTCCGCAAATATGGGAACAATATATCACACACGATGACAATAAAGCAGACTTGGCTGAATTTCAGTCAAACGAATTGCTAAAACAATCAGAAAATCTTCCAGCAGGATCAACTATACATGTAGTTGTAGGAGGTGGATTTCCGGGTGATGTTGATTCAAAGTCGAGTACTTTTGATGCGACAAACCTATGAGTAAATCTTGAGGAGACAGATACGCGGATGATATTGCACTCATGGGACGCTATTGATAGAGGCTTCAAGAGTTAAGAAGTATATTGTAGAGACACTGACGTTCTGCTCTTGTTAATATACCACCTTGGAGCTGACGCCGATGTATATATGATATCTGGAACAGGAAAACAAAGAAAATTTTATCCTGTGCACACAATATCTGAAAAACTAGGTGACAGTGTCAGAAGGAACATTTTGGGGTTTCACGCATTGACGGGATGCGACACCACGTCTGCTCTAAATGGAAGAAGTAAGAAAACCGCCGATGTGAAGAATATCGAACAACCTGATACACTGGAGGGTGTTGGTAGAGATGGTGATGCTGTAGCAGTTTCTCAATGTCTGTGTGTTCTGTATGGCTGCTATTGTTATTTTTTAAAGCCAGGAAGCGTTTGGATTTGTTACCCCCTACAAATGATAGGCTTTAACCTCACATTAAAAGTGCAAATTATCAGACAAAGATATGGCTAAATGCCACAGATAAGGATTTTCAGCCTGATGATCCTCTTGATACTTGCGCATGGAAACTTGAAAAAAATCATTAAAACCGGTATGGATGAGGAAACCAAAGGTCCCTGCAGCATGTGTCCAGTTAGTATCATGTGGCTGTCAAACCAAGTGTAGTACAGCACGATGTAAGTGCAATCGATCTGACCAAGGATGCTTGTTTGAATGCGCATGTGAAGCGAATGGCTGTTTAAACCCTAGATAATTATTGTAAACGTTAAAAGATAAGGAGATACATATACTGCCATAGTAATTCGTGTTTTGGAACAAAACTGTGAATTCATGTAACGTATGTTAAATAAATTATCACACAAGACCGACATTATCTTCAGCATGATGATACAGTAAGTCATAATAGTGCACTGAAGTCAGATGAACATTTGTTTTATTTTCTTAGCGGTACTTCTAGATTTTGAAATATATTACTGAATAGATCACTGTTTTTGGTAAAATAATTTCTGCTTTACATTATTCATATCTATTACAATTACTACTAATTTGGTGAAGTAAAAAAAACTTATCTTGCATGAATATGACATTACAGAACGTATAGTATTAAGAACTTCATTAGAGTATACTATTTGAGCTTAAATATTTTATTTAAAATAGTATTTATCATAATATGCATATAAATCAATATATATATTTAGACTGTAACGTAGATCACACATGTTTACTTGTGACTATACTTTCATGGTTTAAAGTCTCGCAATTGTATTGATAGGATAATGCAAAAATATTTTTGGTTCTTATTTTTAAAAGTTGTTATATTATAAAACACAATAAGTATTAAAAGTCTAAAAATGAACATTGTTTTCCTTTAATTTGTTTAACGTAATTTACAAAGTTAGGAACATTCACTTAAGATACAACAGAGAAATACTCTTTTCATCGTCAAAGTATCCATCTATCATTGAAAAGTTACTTACAAATATATAATACATGGATCTTTGGTTGGTTTCAACATACATGTACACTGAAATTTACGTTCTATACGGGTTATAAAAGTGACCTTTGACCTATTAATGAAAAGCCCATATCAGTTTAAAAATGAGATAACCCTTCAAGTATCAAATATAAGTCAGTTCAGGAGTAAAATCAGTTCTAGTACCTGATATTTCACAATTTTGGCAATGTTACCTCAATGTTTAAAGCAAAATGCACTAATTGACCTTTTGACCTAATTACAGGGTCGTCAAGCATCCCAGAGGATGACATCCCATCAAGGATTTTTTTTAAATGTATTTGCAATCATTATAACATAAAAGGAATCAATGCCTAAGAAATGCCATCAGATGTCAGATTTCATGAAATTTTAGGCCAACTATTATTGAAGCCGTTATACACGAAAATATACGTTTATACACCGTTTAGGAAATCTGCATATTATGTGTCAACAAATTCGGTTTATAATTTCCTGAGATCTAGTGCAGACAGGGATTACTGGGCGGATGTTAGTAAGGAGTGACACATTGACATCAAACATGGTGGATGAAATTATCACTGGGAAATATGCTTTCTTCCCCCGATAATTCAATGGCATAAGATATAAATATAATCTCCTGTTTTGGGAAAAATAAACCACTACGTGTTTCCTAAAATAAAGTCAAGAAAGGACATTTTATAATAAATATATATCATTTTTTTTGACATAACAACGCACCGTTTGTCTTTCAAGAGCGTTTTGCTGGCAAATTAGAAGTACAAGTAATTATCGGCTTTTTACCGATTAATAAGCCGAATATAGTAGTATTATTAACGGTTATTTCTAAGAAAGATAGCCGTCTCTTAGAATAATTGAGTGTTCAAATAAAATGTGCGATTACATTTTTATTTTATATATTCGACGTTTATTAAAGGCCAGTACGTGAAGGTCGTGTCCGATCCCATTGATGAATCATCGACGACCGTGTACTGGTAAAAACGATTTATTTCACCGAAACCTTTGTATACAAAATAGCTAAACAGCTATGCATCCGTTATATCTGCCGCATATGCAAACCCACCAGTTTATGGGTCCATTTGATATCTTATTTATTCATGACTGAATGTTTGGACCATTTAAGGGGCGACTCTGTTTTTGTATTCACATATTGTGGCGATTTTTAGAAGTACGTCATTGAATGTTGTAGACTGAAAAACATATTAAGCACGTTATTGAAGAGCGCCCGTATTTATCAGAATAAAATATAGGAAAGACAAAAGTTTGCCCCATCTGGGCTTAATTTTTTATTTTCTATCCAGATTGTTACAATCATACAGTTAATAATATATAAAAGCGATCCACTTTTAGTCAAAACATATACCGAAAACAACAGTTAGACTCAAAATTATTCAACCGTTTTACCTTAGTAATGCTCATAAACACAAGTTTTTTTTTCAGTATAAGTCTACGTCATTAGTGTTGTTTTGCACTGTTAGGTACTTTTTGCATATGTGACAACAAGTTGGAAATCGTCACATCGACAATCGACAATCTTTGAACAAGTCTCCTTGAATGTGTGGCACTATGAAGTATATTTATTGCGGATGACTTGTATATATACTTAATAGCACAATATTAATATCGTCCACAGTAATGCAACGCACAGTCATTGTCCCTATTGTACGTTTATCTACTGTTCATTTAAAAAAATGATCATATGTACAGTCTTTTCCCTAAAAATATTGTCAATACTGATATACCATTATTCTTTGTAACGACTATAATTATGATTAATGAATAAACGAAATGACATAAATTGTTAAAGATGGGAATAATCAAACTCAAGACACATCATCAGGATACCAATCCGTGTAACATTCGCTATTCCTTTCTATACGGAAAATGACCAATTGCTTATTCATAATCGGGCAATCCATTCAACACAACACTATACAAAATTCGTCTTCAAAATGTAAATTAACAAGCCTATACGTGAATTGAAAATCAATAAGTATTGGTAGTTTGGTACCGGGCGTTTTGCTTGTTCTTCAATAACTTATATATTAACTGTATTATATTTAAGATTAATTTATTTGTTACAATCCCAGAATATCGGTATAATCCCTGACAGAAAAGTGTAAACATTAATTATTATATATAAACGTCACATTGTTTTTCCGTTTTTAATTAAAAAAACTAAACTGGAGAAGGACAGCATTTGACGTCCTCGATCCATGCAGCAAACAAAATGGTGACATTCAGCATCGAATGTTCGATCACATTTGATTGATCACCATTGAGCTTGCACGGCTGTTTACGGGATTAATGCCATAGTTACATAGCGTCATTGTACAACAAATGGTGGTAAGTGTATTAAAACGCGACAGTCGCTAATGAAATCACTGTATATGGTGTTGCTTATAAATGACGTAGTTCACTAATCAGGATTGGAAAAACCATGTAGCCTTTATAATGTTAAGGAGCTAAAAGTTGACGACTGATATATATTAACCACAATAGCTCAACATGACCACTTTGTTCTAACAAGCCTTTTCCCAAAATGCGTTTGGGTATTAACCAAGCATCGTAAACAATCGCACTTTGTCTGGCAGCATTTCCTGCGCTTAACGAAAACGGAAATGGATTCTAAGTCAAGAAGGCGTGTAACACTGATACGGATGAAAAGCATTCTTTGGTATTCTTAAATTGCTGACTTTGCAGGTTATTCGAACAGATGAACTTTGAAACAATACTATGAATATTGTAACACTGATACGGATGAAAAGCATTCTTTGGTATTCTTAAATTGCTGACGTTGCAGGTTATTCGAACTGATGAACTTTGAAACAATACTATGAATATTTTGTTCCGGAATGTGATGTGGCAAACACGACCGATGAGTTGCCAACGATATATTATATGCGATAGAAACATTAATCGCATGGGATGCATAAGTGTTTTTTATCAAATAAGAACATATTTGTTTTTTAGATATCCGTAAAATCTTTTGTTTGTTTAATCTTATTTTAACGTTTTAAGTTGCGATAGTTAGCAAGGAAATAAGGAAAATATAATCATAAAAAGAGCAAACATATCTGTTATGTACAGACATGATAATTTCACTTTTTCAACTAATGGATTACATTATCATAATTGATGCGTTAATGACTGATGTAATATTTTTAAGATAACTGAAATTGATTTTCCTTTCAATTTATACTCTGAAATAGCCTTTGGTCAGGTGGAATGCAATTGTATTTTGTAGCCAACCAAGTACGAAATTTGATTAATACATAAACTCATAATGTATTTCATGTAAAATGAAAGCAGACGGCATGACATTGTTTGCTTTTTGGGAGGTGTGGGGGCTATACAAAACAGCTTACAATGTAAGTATAACAACGTAATTTTTTAACGTATAGTATGGTATTTAAGGTTGTGCTATATTTTATTGATTTTGATAACTATAATGTCAGTCGCACTGAATGCTTGATTAAGTTTTAGTCACAGAAAAACATAGTCAGTCGATTCTGTGACATAATAGTGCAAATATAATTAAACACTTGATATAAACGTAACACTTTTCCGATTTTATATGTATAACTAACAAAATCAAATAACAGCATCATTAGACATCCTCGATAAATAAGAGCATGAATTCCATGCAACAAACAAAATAGGTTAGATTCTATATCATGAGTCCGATCACAATTAATTCATCATCATCTAGTTTGCGGGTCAGTTTTCAGGATTAATAAACAAGCATCAATTTACAATGATGGTCAGTAGTGATATTAATTAAAGGTCATGCGCTAATGGAATTGCTTAAGACAATATCGCTTGATCAAAGTGCGCATGTATTTTACAGACTACGATGATTATGTTGTTGTTTTACCTGTGACACAACTTGTCATCCGGCATTGAGTTTTATATTTCAAATACAAATGTAGTATAAACAACAGTTGCATAAAAAACTATTTTGAATATACGATGTACGTATGTTACGTTCAGAAATTACCAATATCACGCTAAACATGCGCTGCAGTGTGTAAATTACATCCAATGAAGGCCAATGAAGCACAATGTATGCTACTTAAGATGTTATCATAGTATTGGTTCGTATATTGTATGCACCCTGTTTATAATTTATAACTTCATATAAAAAACAAAAGCAATAAATATTGACTCATTTTGTAATTCAATCATCTTGAAAGATATATAGGATCTGACATGAGTTGTCATATCATACCATATTTTATTAAACGAGTTCAGGAATTGTGTACGTAAGCGAGCCTTTGACGAGCCAACTAACGAATTTCCTGGACGAGTTTAATAAAATATGGTATGATATGACAACGAGTGTCAGATCTTTTTTATCACATGCTTTTAAACTAAATAAAATACATCTTAATTGACCAAACAAATGCTGATAGATCTAAAATGTGTTTACTATCGTGACGTCATTTCATGTTGACGACGTCATTTCACCAAAATAAAGCCATGCGATTGGTTAGTTATTGATTCTGTTGCCAATGAAAACGCTTAAAAATGTTGTATTACACATGTGTAATATAAAACAATACGTAATGTCTGTATTACATTGAAAACAAGGTATAGCATGTGATAAATTNGAAATTACCAATAACACGCTAAACAAGCGCGGCAGTGTGTAAATTACATCCAATGAAGGCCAATGAAGCACAATGTATGCTACTTAAGATGTTATCATAGTATTGGTTCGTATATTGTATGCACCCTGTTTATAATTTATAACTTCATATAAAAACAAAAGCTGTAAATATTGACTCATTTTGTAATTCAATCATCTTGAAAGATATATAGGATCTGACATGAGTTGTCATATCATACCATATTTTATAAAACGAGTTCAGGAATTGTGTAAGTAAGTGAGCCTTTGACGAGCCTACTTACGGATTTCCTGGACGAGTTTAATACAATATGATATGATATGACAACGAATGTAAGATCTGTTTTATCACATGCTTTTAAACTAAATGAAATACATCTTAATTGACCAAACAAATGCTGATAGATCTAAAATGTGTTTACTATCGTGACGTCATTTCATGTTGACGACGTCATTTCACCAAAATAAAGCCATGCGATTGGTTAGTTATTGATTCTGTTGCCAATGAAAACGCTTAAAAATGTTGTATTACACATGTGTTATATAAAACAAATACGTAATGTCTGTATTACATTGAAAACAATGTAAAGCATGTGTTAAATAAATGTATTGCTCTCTTTTTGTCAATAAACTTGATGTAAAATTGTTAAATAGGTTCTATTGTACATGTATTATGTTTGAAACGTTTAAATGTTTTGGATTAACTTAATCGCCACTACGATCACTATTAAAGAGGCTTACTTTGCAATAGTATTTTTTATCATCCGCCTCTATTTGTCAAGGATTGAGCGACAAAAACAAACACTATGTCTAGTCGTTTTAGGAAACATAAACATGTTGAGTCATAATTGCATTGACATTAACATGGAACCACTGATTTGCGGTAAAAACGTTGTGAAGAACTAAATGAGGACACAGAAGCAGTGCGATGTTAACGAAGCTTGACCTTTAAAGATGACCTAAATCAGGATTTCGAAATAAGAATGAAGTAAACCGTTTTACGTACCACATTCAATTTTATGATGAAATATACCATACACCAATTTAACATAATTATTAAACATCGAACACTAAATTAAATAAATATACACATATCAACAGCCTCGTTGTGAGATATGTGATTCTATTATTATGATCAACACTAACTTTAATTCATTGTAGCAATAACACCATAAAATATATAACGTGTAACGACAGTGTTGTTGACTCAACCAATATTGCAGACAGAAATGAAATATTCATATTAGCGTCTCACGCTTACCCTATTGAACACTATAAAATTAGTTTTAACACATGTTCGCTTTCTTATAATTCTGGAGGGAGATTTCCAGGAATGGAAACCGTGAGTTCAGCGATACCAATGACCTATTAGCCGCTCAATTGAGTTCTAGATAATTGGTTTAATGTCAACAACTTCTTAGAATTATGCGAACACAAGCCTTGTCAAAACAACAACATGGCAAACAGATATGCGTTTATTACGTATTTCAACGACCGCCTCGCGCTTTCCCAGTGTACAATATAAACTTAGTTGTAACGCATATTTATTTTCTATTAATTCTAGACGCAGAATTCCAGGAAAAGGATCCGTGTATTAAGCAATGTCGATGATGTTTAACCTCCACATGGAGTTCTATTCAATCGTTTAAACATTAACAACTTATCACAATTATATGTTACCGAACATGTGCCTTGTTAACTTAACAAGTGAAGACAAATGTGCGTTTCGGAAATATTCAAACGAACGGCAGGCGCTTATCATAGTGTAAACAAGAATATTAGTTTGAGCACATGTTCCATTTCTATTAATTATAGAGAGAGATTTCCAGGAATGGAAACCGTATGTTCAGCAATATCAATGACCTTTTAGCCGCATTGTGGACTTTGAGACAATGGGTTTAATGTTAACAAGTTCCCATATCACACTTGTTAAATCCGTTGTATAACCAATGTACATATGTGTACGTATAACGGCTGATTTCAATCGATTTCAATCGTCTTTTAATGTCAACAATAAACTGTTGACAGTTATTCATATAGAAAAAGAATAAGGACCAAGTATTCTGGCCAAACCTCTTTGCAATGCAGTACAAAACATTGATGAATCGATGAAAATGACGTGTTTTAAAATAAAGATAAAATACCATTAAAGGCAAATAATTAACAGCCCCAAAGGAACTGCACATTTCTGTTGAAATACCAAAACAATATTTGTTCATAATCGAGAGCGTAAAAGCACCAAGATTATTTATTGCATGCGATAGCTTTCTAGAAACTGTCGAAAATGCTTACACAATAAGAATGTAAAGCATTACCATGAACGCGAAAAGAATTACTGGCGCTAAGATTCATGCCATTTAAAACGATTGTATAATAGATAGACACTTCGTATTTGCTTTAGTATGGATGAACATGAAATATTTATAAACAATGTGAAACTCCAGTTGCATCAGCAGGAGAGCATTCTTATGCTTTCTTCGAGGTCTTTCACTTCAGAGAAGTGACCACGATTAATGCAAAGACAACTTTCACTAAATCTTTTTGTTTGACTTACGTGCTGCATACTAACATAAACAAAATGGAACACCAGTTACATTAGCAGNTCTGGGATCATCGCATAGGAGTGGTCAATGCAAAAACGCATTGGGCGTGTTCAACCGGTTTAAGGGAGCTCAAGTGTCACAGCTGGCTCAGAAGGATTCAAAACACATTGAAGCGTAAATAAATATTTACCTCTCAGAATCACAATTTCAGTTAAAGAATATTTGCAAATTACCAGTCAATCAGAAGTGCTGTGGTCCGTCTTATGCTCTCGAAAATCGGAAAATGTATTCATTATGTTCGTATAATCAAGAAGCAAGCCAATACCATGTGCTTAGGCTTCCATAATAAGGGAAAATGTAGCATAGTTGTTAAACAAATGACATGATCTCATTGTTATTAATAAAATTCGCATTTGTGGAGTCGAACATAAATGTGACTACCCCAATGCGAATAACGTTCAAATCGGTGCCAAACCTTCGTTCTGATAACCGGTTGCCTTATTAGCTCTTTATGGATAGCGGAGGCCGTCTTACCACATAGATGATATCATAAAATATCCCCAAAACAGTCTAAAAACATATTTAGTTATATATATTTGCTAAATTTAGCCATCAGTTATCACTGATAAAAATGTAGCGATCATGTAGATCATTTGTCACATATAAATGCATTTAATATCACTGCAAATTACTGTTTTTTTTTTCTGTCTAAACGAACTAAATAGTCTTTCAATACACCTAATAATGATT
>VMBQ01001512.1:0-13599 GCA_007657795.1 Dreissena rostriformis
CTGCTAGTAAACGAAATATGTCCCTCACTCTTGATATGTCAAATTATAAATTATTCTTGAGAACATTAGATTTCAATTACAAGGTGAATGCATGAGTAATTCAGTTAACGAATCGTCACATAGTTCGTAATTTAAAATGTGCTCCCTTAATTGAAGTGTTACCCATAATAAATCTTACGTGAGATTATATAAAAATTAGATCCGTGTTTGATTTTTTTTTTCTTTTTTTTTCTCGATGTTAAAACACTTAGTGGCAAAAAGCCGATGGTGTTCATTTTATCGCTGTTCGACGCTGTTTAATTTAATGTAAACAACATAACCGGGTGTGTTTGTTCAAGGTGAATTATTTGATTTGAAGCAATGCACGAATATAAATATAATTAACTAAATTCCCGTACGACATGTTTTATCCTTTTTTTTTGCATAAACTGCGTATTATTCGTCCATATATACTATGCTATTTATGTAATATGTATTTTATAGCCGTCATTAAAAACTTCAAATTGCAATTTTATTATCAATAAAACACGTAACTCTTACATTAAAACGACTTATTTTTGTGTTCAAATGGTGTGAAAAAATATACGAACGAGAAATTCTGATTAACATGAAAAGTCGTTCAACGGAATTTTCGTTGTATAAGAATGGTGACCATAATGTACAACGGATCGCTAACGTCCACTCATCATAATCTGATTTCTGGTAACGGTCCGTTATACGTTATGGTCACCATGGTTATACAACGAAAATTTCGCTGAAAGACTTTTCATAATAAATTGCTAAGTAGATGTTCAAATAATTCACAGATATGATCATTGGGAGGTCTGTCTACCAGTTACTCATACATTTAATATCCCGATTCAGATATTTTTTTGTAAATTGTTTCTTTATAGCTGTTTTTGCTGAGAATAATATATTTTATATTTGAGCCACGCTCTGCGAAAAGAAAGTTTTATACATGTGAGGAAAGTGTCGTCCCTGATTAGCCTGTGCGGATTGCACAGGCTAATCACGGACGACACTTACCGTTTTTATTGTATTTTTCATTAAAAGGACGACTCTTCTGGACGAAAATCCAGTGTAGGCGGAAAGTGTCGTCCCCGATTAGCCTGTGCGGACTGAACAGGGTAATCTGGGACGACTCTTTACGCATATGCATTAAACCCCCTTTTCACAGTCTCATTTTCTTTTAGCGGAGCTCAGTGCTCAGTAACTAAAAGGCGCCGTAAACATCATTCATGTTTTGATATTATCTTTAAATTTCGTATTTTGAATGAATCATCCATAAGCTGTAAAACTATATCATCTGAAACAATAGGAATACATCTGCTATTGTGATATACAACTATCACACTGCTTCATTACTTTAATTTGTGAACAAAATACAAATACTTATGCATACAGTATCGTTGCATGTCGTTTTAATTTTATTAAATGAATGTCATTTCTCTGACGCGATTTTGAACTACGAGATTTATTGATACTTGAATTTCAGTGTGAACTAATGGTTATTTACTCGTTCTAATACTATTCGAATTATACATCAAAGGATCGTCTGTTTGTGTTTTCCCATTTTGAACATTCATGCCCTAGGCAGTATGTACTTGGATCGCTTAAGTTACGTCCAAATCATTGTTTTGCTTTAAGTAAATACTTTTAGCCATTGATCTATGCATTAATGTGTTTTAAGATTCGGTTTGAACATATAGTTAGTTGATTAGTTTATTATATATGTATTATGTTACTTCTCAATAGTTAATTCTTAAGTATATATTCATGTATATGTGGTTTTTCTCCGCCAATTGCGTCATATTCAAACATGTGTCCGCCAATTTTGTTATTTTTATCGAAACGCTTGTTCCCATTGTAAATTACAGATTAATATATACAAGAAACGTATTGGCTATTTAACCCTATTATGCATAGTAGCTCTCCCATCCTTCTAAATTATATCAATTTATTTACAAAATTAGGGATGTCTAGTATATTTATTTCTATATTTAGAATATTTCTAACAGAAATTCCTTGAAGCAAACAGCGCAGACCCTGATGAGACGCCGCATCATTTGCTTATCAAATGGTAGGCTAGAAGCTTATTTGTAGCTTAATTGCCGAAATAAATGTTGTTGTTGTTGTTGTTGTTGTTGTTGTTGTTGTATATGGGTCCACGCTGTTTGCCAATGCCTTTTTTTTCTAGACGCTATGCATAAATGGGTTAATGGCATTTTAAATAAATCACAGCCCATGTGTTGTTTTCCCTTCAATACCACACAAGTTCGACCGATAAATAGGCTTTTACTTTGGAGAGTACATAATATGTAAGATTCAGTATAACTATTACCAGTTTCAGTTTATTGGCAGAATCAGCAAATACATGCATTTGACCACATACTAAACATATATACAAAAATGATCAAACAAATGAAATACTAAACAAAAACCTGATCACATAAATAGATAATTAAATTAAAACATAAATAACTAATAACAAAAAAAACTTGGTTTCCATCATAAGTGCTATCAAGAAGCAACAACATAGCTAACTAGCAAGGTTATCATTTCTTTTTATCATAGCATTGTACATAAATAAAAAAAAGTCTTAATTGTCAAGCGTTCGTACTGGACATAGACTTGAACTTGTTGACATTGTAAAACGAGTTGTTAACTTTATACTTGATTCGTACATCACGAAAATGCGTAAATATACATAATAAGTAATATCCTGATTCAACCATGTAACTGCTGCCCAGTTTGCATTCCCTGTATATTAAATATAGTATATATAACCAAAGATGGACTGCTCACATAAAATTATCACTTAAATTGTGCAGCGAACATGGTGTAACGAAATTTCTACATACCGGTAGTCATAAAAGACGCTAATCAAGTTTTCACTCCAACGTGGTGTGTCAACATCCGTATATTAAATAGCAGGTTATCGAAACGCACGCATTCGAAATGTAACATGTGGTGAAATTACGACTGTTACATCACTGCAATATTATCGACCAATCATATACTTTGTGCACAAATCAGTAGTCCATAAATACGTATGTTCACGAAACTGAAATGTTGTAGAATTCGTCTCCAATCGACATATGTTCATGGTTGATTTTATAAACATAAACATTCTGATCGTAACAACCGACGAAACTTTATCTAAAGCTTATTTTTTTGTTTTTCGTAACAGGCCTCGATATTGAATATTAAGCTTTATTCGGTTCGTACCAGGCCTCGATATTCTATATTGAGCTATATTCGGTTCGTACCAGGCCTCGATAGAGTATATTGAACTATATTCGGTTCGTACCAGGCCTCGATAGTGTATATTGAACTATATTCGGTTCGTACCAGGCCTCGATAGTGTATATTGAACTATATTCGGTTCGTACCAGGCCTCGATAGTGTATATTGAACTATATTCGGTTCGTACCAGGCCTCGATAGTGTATATTGAACTATATTCGGTTCGTACCAGGCCTCGATAGTGTATATTGAACTATATTCGGTTCGTACCAGGCCTCGATAGTGTATATTGAACTATATTCGGTTCGTACCAGGCCTCGATAGTGTATATTGAACTATATTCGGTTCGTACCAGGCCTCGATAGTGTATATTGAACTATATTCGGTTCGTACCAGGCCTCGATAGTGTATATTGAACTATATTCGGTTCGTACCAGGCCTCGATAGTGTATATTGAACTATATTCGGTTCGTACCAGGCCTCGATAGTGTATATTGAACTATATTCGGTTCGTACCAGGCCTCGATAGTGTATATTGAACTATATTCGGTTCGTACCAGGCCTCGATAGTGTATATTGAACTATATTCGGTTCGTACCAGGCCTCGATAGTGTATATTGAACTATATTCGGTTCGTACCAGGCCTCGATAGTGTATATTGAACTATATTCGGTTCGTACCAGGCCTCGATAGTGTATATTGAACTATATTCGGTTCGTACCAGGCCTCGATAGTGTATATTGAACTATATTCGGTTCGTACCAGGCCTCGATAGTGTATATTGAACTATATTCGGTTCGTACCAGGCCTCGATAGTGTATATTGAACTATATTCGGTTCGTACCAGGCCTCGATAGTGTATATTGAACTATATTCGGTTCGTACCAGGCCTCGATAGTGTATATTGAACTATATTCGGTTCGTACCAGGCCTCGATAGTGTATATTGAACTATATTCGGTTCGTACCAGGCCTCGATAGTGTATATTGAACTATATTCGGTTCGTACCAGGCCTCGATAGTGTATATTGAACTATATTCGGTTCGTACCAGGCCTCGATAGTGTATATTGAACTATATTCGGTTCGTACCAGGCCTCGATAGTGTATATTGAACTATATTCGGTTCGTACCAGGCCTCGATAGTGTATATTGAACTATATTCGGTTCGTACCAGGCCTCGATAGTGTATATTGAACTATATTCGGTTCGTACCAGGCCTCGATAGTGTATATTGAACTATATTCGGTTCGTACCAGGCCTCGATAGTGTATATTGAGCTATATTCGGTTCGTACTAGGGGTCGATAGTGTATATTTAGCTATATTCGGTTCGTACTAGGGGTCAATAGTGTATATTGAGCTATATTCGGCTCGTACCAGGGGTCGATAGTGTATATAAGGCTATATTCCCCGCTATATTCGGTTTCTATTAGTGGTGGATAGTGTATATTGAGCTATATTCGGTTCGTACTAAAGGTCGATAGTGTTTAGTGAGATATATTCGGTTCGTGCCAAACGTAAAAAGTTTTAATTGGGCTATATTCGGTTCGTGTCTAGCATTTTAGAATATAAACATTTATTAAACGCATTTAATGTTTCATTAAAAAAACTTATTTAAAACAATGTGTTTGTGAAACACTTTGTCCCCTTTTGAGCGATTTTGACCCATATATATGACCTTTGACCTTGAAGGATGAACTTGACCTTTCACCACTCAAAATGTGCAGCTCCATGAGATACACATGCAGGCCAAATATCAAGTTGCTATCTTCAATATTGCAAAAGTTATGGCCAATGTTTAAGTTTATGCAAACAAATCAACAAACAAACAGACAGGGCAAAAACAATATGTCCCCCGGTATAGACTTGGGGACATAAAAAATGAACTACGCCCGTTTCGTTAATTTAACATAATGGCAATTGTATAAACAATGCTTTATATTATGGAAATACGTCTTTAATCTCATCCGTTACTATAATGACTTTGGAGATGTTTACCGATCTATACATATTTAACAACTAACATTTACAAGATGAAATTTTATTGACACGTAAATAAATGCGCCACTTATTTTCGTTATTCAAATCTTAACAAAAAAAAACACATACACAATTCATGCCTGTATTCAACGCAAAGACAAACGCGCATAACAAAGAAGCTTAACGATTCAAATAAGTAACGGCGTCGGCACTCCCAAGTTTTCCACACGGGTCGTGAGCATTCAGATTTACGAATATAACAAAGTATGACAAAACAAGACAATATACCAGAGAACTGTTACATATACGACGAAACACATTTGAAATATTAAGATACATGTTCACCTACAACACTACACGAACACGCACCCACGCACAATTTACTGTTAGCTCGCAGTATTTAGTGGTGTTGTTACGTTAAATGGGTAGAATATAATTCGGTACAATGAAGTCACGTCCGCCGTATTGTTACTTCACAAGTTTTAAAACACCGTTTATCATTTTTCCGATACCGTCGAAGACTTCGTGAAATTTCGTTTCGCACATAAACGCTGGCGTTGTGACAATTTTATGTTTCAGATCTATGTGCGATTCCTGTCACAAAGTTAAGGCAATAATGGTGAATATTAACGAAACATGACTCATTAAAAACAGATTCTGAGAAAAAGACAAATCATCACCATAAGAACTTGTGATATGGTTGTTGTTGTTTTTTTTCCTTCCAAATATATCAAAAATATCAAATCTTTAACAAATCTTCGGAGATCAAAGTAAAATAATTATCATTAGGACTTAAGCATGCACACTATAAGCGTGTTATCTCACAATCTATTAAAACATTATTGCAATAATCAACTGACATGCAAACATATGACGTTTTCAACGATATANATATTTGGTTCGTACTAGGGGTCGATAGTGTATATTGAGCTATATTCGGTTCGTACAAGGGGTCGATAGTGTATATTGAGCTATATTTGATTCGTACCAAGGGTCAATAGTGTATATTGAGCTATATTCGGTTCGTACTAAAGGCCGATAGTGTATATTGAGCTATATTCGGTTCGTACTAGAGGTCGATAGTGTATATTTAGCTATATTCGGTTCGTACTAGGGGTCAATAGTGTATATTGAGCTATATTCGGTTCGTGCCAGGGGTCGATAGTGTATATAAGGCTATATTCCCCGCTATATTCGGTTTGTATTAGTGGTTGATAGTGTATATTGAGCTATATTCGGTTCGTACTAAAGGTCGATAGTGTTAAGTGAGAATTATTCGGTTCGTGCCAAACGTAAAAAGTTTGAATTGGGCTATATTCGGTTCGTGTCTAGCGTTTTAGAATATAAACATTTATTAAATGCATTAAATGTTTCATTAAAAAAACTTATTTAAAACAATGTGTTTGTGAAACACTATGACCCCTTTTGAGCGATTTTGACCCATATATATGACCTTTGACCTTGAAAGATGACCTTGACCTTTCACCTTTCAAAATGTGCAGCTCCATGAGATACACATGCAGGCCAAATATCAAGTTGCTATCTTCAATATTGCAAAAGTTATGGCCAATGTTAAAGTTTATGCAAACAAACCAACAAACAAACAGACAGGGCAAAAACAATATGTCCCCCGGTACAGACTTGGGGACATAAAAAATGAACTACGCCCGTTTCGTTAATTTAACATAATGGCAATTGTATAAACAATGCTTTATATTATGGAAATACGTCCTTAATCTCATCCGTTATTATAATGACTTTGGAGATGTTTACCGATCTATACATGGTTACACGGCTGTATTTAACAACTAACATTTACTAGATGAAATTTTATAGACACGTAAATAAATGCTCCACTTATTTTCGTTATTCAAATCTTAACACAAAAAAAACACATACACAATTCATGCTTGTATTAAACGCAAAGACAAACGCGCATAACAAAGAAGCTTAACGATTCAAATAAGTAACGGCGTCGGCACTCCCAAATTTTCCACACGGGTCGTGAGCATTCAGATTTACGAATATAACAAAGTATGACAAAACAAGACAATATACCAGAGAACTGTTACATATACGACGAAACACATTTGAAATATCAAGATACGATGTTCACCTACAACACTGCACGAACACGCACCCACGCACAATTTACTGTTAGCTCGCAGTATTTAGTGGTGTTGTTACGTTAAATGGGTAGAATGTAATTCGGTACAATGAAGTCACGTCCGCCGTATTGTTACTTCACAAGTTTTAAAACACCGTTTATCATTTTTCCGATACCGTCGAAGACTTCGTGAAATTTCGTTTCGCACATAAACGCTGGCGTTGTGACAATTTTATGTTTCAGATCTGTGTGCGATTCCTGTCACAAAGTTAAGGCAATAATGGTGAATATGAACGAAACATGACTCATTAAAAACAGATTCTGAGAAAAAGACAAATCATCACCATAAGAACTTTTAATATGGCTGTTGTTGTTTTTTTTTTCTTACAAATATATCAAAAATATCAAATCTTTAACAAATCTTCGGAGATCAAAGTAAGATAATTATCATTAGGACTTGAGCATGCACACTATTAGCGTGTTATCTCACAACCTATTAAAACATTATTGCAATAATCAACTGACATGCAAACATATGACGTTTTCAACGATATAACATATACATATAAATAAAAAGCGATATAAGGTTTTCATAGTATTGGAGTTTTTATTATGTTGGTGTTTTTTGTTTGATGAATAGCTCCTTTTTTAGAACTGAAACAACTCATTTTTTATTGAAGTGAACCTCTAACCAAAATACCAAAAATCACTCAAATCAGTTTTAAAACAAAATTATTTCACCAATCTACATCATAATGTTTCCGACAAGGATACGGTGACGTTCTTGGGCACGTGTGTCGCGCCCATGGCCTTGATGGCGCCAGCAGTGCCCGCGTACGGCCAGCGGCCCCCGCCCTCCTGTTCCTGACCCACGGTGACCTCGCAGCCTGGTATGACCTTGGCGGCGATCACCGGGGCAATACAACACAGCCTGTGGGAAATACATATGGTGTTGTAAAAGGAGGAACTGCCCTTTATCACGACAAAACTTGTAGAAGAAGCATCGATGATGATGTTGAGAAAATCCAGTTTAAACATACGTCACTTCGAGTGAATGGGGCTCACACACATACCACGGCCATGTAAAACAAAGACGCATAACAACCTTTGCATAACATTCAATTCAGTTAATAATAATACAACATATGAATCTATAAAATGATTTGGGTCATTACTAAGAAGTCATACAAATATTAATGTATATAACGATAAATGCCATTCATAATAATAACATACTCAAGCCAGACAGTTCAACTAAGAATAACAATAATCCAATATCTAAATTCTATTTTTTGTTAAAGAAGCCCGTGTTATATTTGATTATTCAATAAATACATGCTTGTAATATGTAACTTAATACGCTTAATACAGTATGGTATCAAAGCTGTCAAAACATCACGGAAAAGATGGTCAGCAAGTCACAGTCAGCCATGCTATATCTATATAAGAGGACACAAAATGAACACCACTCAATAAAGAGGACGTGGTGTATTTTGCTTAATATTAATGGAAATGAGCTCAGGTTTGAATGTCGGTGTATTGCATAAACAAATTCAAATAATTGGATTAAAATTTAAACATTACTTGTATGTGAGTTGAAGGTATGATTTTCAAATCAATTTGAGCCGCCCTTTTTGCGCTCTGTGAAAAGGGGTTTTTCGTAAAGAAGGGTCTTCCTTTAAACGAAAAACACAATAAAAGCGGGAAGTGTCGTCCCTGAATAGCCTGTGCGGACTGCACAGGCTTATCTGGGACGACGTTTTACGCACATGCATTAAACCCCCTTTTCACAGAACGAGTCTCATTTACTATACACCTATCGGATCAAAACCCCATACAATGATGCTTATGCAGTTTGCTTGATCCTTACCCGATTGGTTTACCGTGCCCGTGAAAGTCTTTCACAACCCGTACAACATCCGAGTGCACTGTCATGTTCGGTCCGTCCACAGCGAATGTTGACCTAGTGTAATGAAGATACGCAACGTGGTTCAATGTATATGTTAATCAATATACATGTAGTGTTAAATAATAACACTTTTTCTTAAAGATATATCACATGAAGGTTGTAATAGTTATACATTTTTAAATGTATATTAATTTATATAAATATATATTTATTAATTATATTAACAGATCAATACATTTTTTATATGTCTGCACTGTTTTGTTTTTGTTTTATACGATTTCATAGACATAAATATTTGATTATCTAATTATACGATCACCTGAATGCATTTAATTCCAACAAAAAAAACACGTTTTAAGCGTGTGTGTTTTCCCACAGAGGCGGACACCACTTTTGACCACATGATTTACTCACAAATTCTTCGCTGCTCCGAAGCCCCCTGGAAACACAACGGCGTCGAAATCAGCCGCCTTAAGGTTGGACAGCGGAGAGATTTTCCCTCGAGCTATCCGTGCAGACTCGACAAGAACGTTCCTAAAATGATGAACACACGGCAGCCACTGTCCTAAAGAACGTGAGTCGGTGTTTTGTTGTTGTTGCTGTTTTTTTGCCATAGTAAACAACCATTCATAAGAGGTACCCAAGTATCAATTTCAAAGAATTTAAAAATATATATTTTACTAAATTCAATTTAGCATTCTATTGTAGACAACAGGAAGTACGACCACACTGCATGTTTATTCACATACTGAAGCACGGTCTTTTTTCTCAAATAACCTCACGCCTGCAATTTCCTTTGTTGAATTGTATGAGCCGTGTCATGCGAAAACGGGTCTTATGCCATACGAGGCCAGCGTAGCTCCAGTCCGGCCTGCGCATTTGCACAGCCTGGTAAGGGTCTATCCTGCCTGATTTCAAGTCTCGCAAGGTTTCTTGGTCTCAATAGTGGGCAGTCCAGATAGCGCAGTGGTTGGAACACGCGCTTCTCACCTAAGCGACCCGGGTTCAATCCCGGTTCCCTGAAGCATGTGAGCCTGGTTGGTGGTCACCAAACCGGACAGTGGTGTTTCCTCCGGTTACTCCGGCTTTCCGTCACAACACAAGACCACACCAAAATTGAAAATCTCTCAGTTACACCTAAATAGTTGGAAATTGACGCTATACTTCGTAATTCTTCACATCTTCGTGAGTCTAGTAAGTTAATTAGGAAGTAGTGCTGGGACACACTCCTGGTCCACACATAATGAAGCCTCAGGCACGGAAAAACCTCAAAAACGTCGAAATACAAACACTTGGTCTCATACGCGGACAGGGTTCATCCTGAATATACGACCACATATGACAGAAGACCCTTTTTCGCATGATGCGGCCCATATGATACTGCAATTCAAATACACGTTGATTGAGCTGCTGTTTGCCTTGCCGGATTGTTTGATGCAATCGGCATTCCACTGCGTCACCTTGTCACATAGTACATAAGAAAGAACACTTACGATATTTTAATTCGTGTATACATCTGGTTTCGCAATAAAGCATGCCATATATTAACGGCCATCTAGCCTCGGAGAATACGACGACTAATTGGTTTGTTTACAGCATATGCATGAATGCGAGTGCCTTAAGGTTGTTATTTGATGTCGGTGCAGTTATCAGATGGTTGTGTGCGTCTATTTATGTCGTTAAACAAATAAGTTTCTCGCTTAAACATATGTCAAGCGTCAAGCCAATGACGTCAGTACTTTGCATGCATTACCTTCAATCGCTCAATGTGTTTATAACACCAAAATTCAATTGGCTGAGGACAGTATCACGCACACGGCTGGACATAGACGGCAGACAATTTGTTTATCTTGTATTTTACGAACATTTGAAAACGTTGTTTTAGAGTTTAATCAGCAAAATTAATCTCTATGAAAATTTGACGGACTTATATACGTTATTGTGTTCCACCGACTATGTTACAACCTGTTCGGTTCCATCGGCTCGCCTTTGGTGTGGTTAATGGTATGAAGCTGGTTAGTGTCCGGGGCAAATATCGCCACGGCCGCACCAGCTCTACTGAGGTGGACCAACACGCTGAAAGAGACAGCGAATGGTCAACTCGTAGGCCTATCCCTGGTCAACAGCGAACTTTCAATATTGCCAATGACCCTTTAAATTAGTGGTGTTGTCCTGGATTATTTTTACAAAACTAATATGTCCTCTATACAAAAGGTATTGAAAACAAAACGTGGGCAGCCATGACCGAAAATAAGTAAGTAAGTTTCTCTCCCTGAGAAGTATTAGGCAACAAACACTTTGTATAACATTATAGAAAATTGCGTTAAACTTTCTAAAAACATCACATCTCAAAAAAGCAAAGATGATAAGGTAGTCATTGAATATCACTGCAATCAGCGTCATTGAAAATCAAAGCATTCCCCATTTGCATTTTGATTTGAATCACAGTATGGGTAACATACTTTCTCCTTGTGATCTCCCGATTGAACATGACTAAGCAACCCGCCAGCGTCTGTATACACCTTATGCATGTAATTAAAACCTTTCAATGTTGATCATGCATGGTTGCAAAATTAGTTCAGTTATAATTGATGAAATTAAATAAATCATATAAATCGTTCAAGCGGGGAAAATGATTAAAAAAACGGCGACAAGATTTGCAATGCACGTTCTACAGTACGCAAAACAGCCATTTCAAAATCATTGACGGTTCTGTACGGTGCAACACAAAATAAGATCACCCAAATAATTGCCCGAACGTGAAATGTTTACTGCTTTGCTGGCATAATGTTTGTTTTATGATTTAATTAAAAGTGTGGCAATTGTTTAATACTTGTGTTTAAATACAAATAACTTAACTTCTTTTTTTACCTGTAAATAAGGCAATTATCTCCTCGTGATTCGTGTATTTACTTCATACGTATATAACAACAACATTACATTGACATGCAGTATGCTACATACCTACAGTTTTCTCAAACCCCTGTGCATTTACTACATACAAAAACAGTTCAGGTCCACAGTTTAATTTAAAAACAAAAAACATATTACTTGTCAATCATGTTCGACTGAACCTTCACTTTAGTTGACAGTAAGATATTTACACACACTGTGTTAGCAATGGGAATATCATTAAAAAGTTTACTTTATTATTTTATGAATTGAGGCGCGAACAGATCGAGCAAATCACATTTAACAACATTTGAAGCAATCATTCAGGGTACATGTTCAAGGTGCATTCAAAACTTGGCAGGGTGGAAAATCCGACAAGCCAGTCAACTTTTTCAAACAACTCGATCGTTTACTCTAAATTTTTAGTCTAATAATAAATATTTAAAATCATAATTTATGCATTTGCCATTAATCTTTGAAACTAGAAATTATAGCTAAACAAGTGATGTGTTTGTGAAACACTATGTCCCCTTTTGAGCGATTTTGACTCCTATATTTGACCTTTGACCTTGAAGGATGACCTTGACCTTTCACCACTCGAAATGGGCAGCTCCGTGAGATACACATGCATGCTAAATATCAAGTTGCTATCTTCAATATTGCAAAAGTTATGGTCAATGTTAAAATTTGTGCAAACCAACAAACAAACCAACAGACAGGGCAAAAACAATATGTCCCCCAGCATAGACTGGGGTACATAAAAAGCCATATGGCCATGATTCTTGTTCATTCTTGTTGGTGAAAGAAAATCGTCAGTAAAATCGATGAGATCAAAGAGAAATACAGTGTGCTGACTTATGTCGCACATATTTTTCCCCGCAATGCTTCACCCCAGGAAACCCGATACCTTGTGAGAAGCGTAATACCTTCGGAGCAGCATTGTGTATTTCTGCATGAGCTTACATAGGGTCAGTAAATTCGAAAAAAATAAAAAATTCAACGTCCAATTTGAAACAACTGTGTATTTACATTGATAACAAAGGTATTGGCCTACACGTAGAAAAAATCCTGACAAATTTTCTTAAAAAAATGAGCGAAATGTGGCTCCCTGAAGTAGAAGATCGGGAAAAATTGGCCATTTTTATGCATTTAGGGGAGAAAAACTGCTTTAATTTGCAAGCCACTTCAATAATTAAAGGATTTATACACACTTACACATGTCTGCCATAACCTCTCAGCAGGGTTTCTCCAGAAAACTATTTCTTGTGGAGAAATTTGCGTTTGTAATGACCATGTTGGGAAAACATGGATACCAAATGGAGAAGACTAGGAAACCTTATGTGAGCAGCGACTTTATAATTCTTTTTCGTGACAAAAAACCTAATTTCCAGCCATTTTGTTGCAATTTCTTTGCTTTGTAGAGGCCTATAGTAAGCGTTTGTGGGCACATATGCATACGAATGTAC
>VMBQ01001512.1:14675-42666 GCA_007657795.1 Dreissena rostriformis
TCGAACTCAGCCCAGATATCATTAGTACAAATATTCTGACCAAGTTTCATGAGCATTGGACCAAAAATGTGACTTCTAGAGTGTTAACAAGGTTTTACTATAGCCATATAAGGAAAACTGCCACGCCCCCTGGCAGCCATGTTTTTCAACCAACCGGAACCATTTTCGAACTCGTCCAAGATATCATTGGGACACATGTTCTGACCAAGTTTCATGAAGACTGGACAATAAATGTGGCCTCTAGAGTGTTCACAAGGTTTTACTAAAGCCATATTAGGAAAACTGCCACGCCCCCTGGCAGCCATGTTTGTCAACCAACCGGAACCATTTTCAAACTCGTCGAAGATAATAATGGGACACATGTTCTTACCAAGTTTCATGAAGATTGAACAATAAATGTGGCCTCTAGAATGTTCACAAGGTTTTACTATAGCCATTTAAGGAAAACTGCCACGCCCCCTGACAGCCATGTTTTTCAACCAACCGGAACTATTTTCGAACTCGTCCATGATATCATTGGGACACATGTTCTCACCAAGTTTCATGAAGATTGGACAATAAATGTGGCCTGTAGAGTTTTCACCAGGTAAATGTTGACGACGGACGACTCACGACGGACAAAAGGCGATCACAATAGCTCACCATGAGCACTTTGTGCTCAGGTGAGCTAAAAAAAGTGTTATAAGTGATATACAGAGGTCGGTTGTTACTTTGTTTGTCAATATCATTGCAGCAAAACGTGTTCGTTCCACAAATAACCTGTTGTTGGTTCAGCTTCTTTACAAATTATATACAGATTGGGACCGATCAACATGCTTAATAGATACTGGTCTATAAGTCGTACTTTGTCTTGTTTTTCACATCTGCTTTTTAATTCGAAATGGATATAATTTTTTAATTAATACGTTTTCTAGAATCTTGAAGAACATGGTTGTTTGTGATCTGGGAGAAAAACTAAATTTGGCAGCAATGTTGGCATTGAGACAAGAGTACAATACGTTATTATAAGCACAACATCTACCGACGCGTTTACTCGTAATTGTTTTTTTTGTGTGTCGTATGAACCGATCTACTCAGCAAAGGGGATTTCCGAAAGATGTGAAATACTTTACGATATGCTAGACAAAAAGAGAGCCTTAAGGCCCTAGGTCGCTCACCTGAGACATGTTGGTAAAAACTATTGTGTGCATACTGTGTGATGTTTATGTAATTACTGTGGTTTTTATCTTGGAAACAACAAATATATCAAATCTCTGACCCTAGTGTGTTCAGAGATGAAGATCTACAATTTAATTAACTAAATAAGTCTTTATGAATCTTCTGACCCATTGGAATGGCCAGATTTGACCCCAGGGCCATGATTTGCACAAACTTGGTTGAAGAAACCTATAAGATGGCCGAAAAATGATGTTACACAATAACTATTAAAGCCCTGACCCTTGTGGTTTCAGAGAATAAGATTGTTAACATTTTTAATTTATAAATCTAGTTTTAGCTCCATTGACCCTTACATGCAATGGGTTGGAAAAATTTGAAAAACTTTGAAAAAGGTTCATCCAATGATCATTCCTGTGAAGTTTTATTAAAATCTGCCCAGCGGTTCCAGAGGAGAAGTTGTAAGAATAAAAAGTTAACTGACAGACACCGACCACACAGTCTCCTAAAAGATCCCCATGAGCACTATGTGCTCAGGTGAGCTAAAAATTGTCAAGCAGTTATTAACTTATCACTTGAGAGAGGCAAGACGGAATGTTTTCTTTCTTGGACGGTTAACGTATTTTAACAATTTTAACAAATAAGAAATTCAGTTTATTCATTCTGGCCTGCAAAATTAACTTTCTAAATATTTAATTGGATATTAATACAGGTCATAACCTAGATAAGTCAGCTAGGAGGAAATTGAAATAAGTATCAAAATTTGTTTTTACCTTTAATGTCCATTAATCCAGAAGGGCAGCAAGTGGGGAGCCAAAAGGGTCAGATGATAGCTTACAGCAATTTCTGCTCTCGATCTTTCCATATTATAGACAATGGCATAAACCTTTTAAATAACCTATTAAGTATAATAGTGAACTTACGCTGAAGACTCATGGACTTCACTCCCATCATAAACCCCACAGCCAGAAAGCACCTGCAGTGAAACAAGATCAGAAATTAAGTGAATGGCGATGTACATTGGTAATTATCACTTGGTTTCAATGCAAGCCAAAAATAATAATATAAATAAAACATTGTATAATATAATGTGCTGTATTAATTTCTGTATTAAAAGAAGTTGTATGTTCATTACAAAGTCATATATTTTATAGCGTTCAGGATTGCATGATTCAATTTCAACGTATTTATTTAAGACTGATGGCATCAAAAGTCTTAAGCTTAATGAACACATTCAAGTCTGTTTTCTGGGTAGAACCATTACTTGGTTTCTTTTGGGGAGATCTGAAAAACGGTTCCACACTGGGGATCAAACCTGTGACATCCTGGTTGCAAGCCATATATCATTATTCACTATGCCACGGTCATCAGAATGATTTAGTTAGTTTAATTTAATGTTGTTGTTTTTATGCATTTTTATGATAATTAATCAATAGAAGCATTACACCTTTGTAAATACAAAAAGGTATGTAATTGAAAGTTAAAATCTCGTTTTATGGAAACATGATATGTTGTTTGGTCTAGTGAATTTAGTGTCCGGGGACGGCAAACTTTTTCAGCTGCATATCTGGTAAAAGGCATGTTTGGGAAATTTTCAGGAAGAATGTTACTATAGAAGTGAGTCCAGCGCTTTTTTCTATTAAAGAAATTCACCCTTCAGTGCTTTGATTTAATGTTCATACCACTGCAACGTTGGGTGTCATGTTAATGACAGTTGTGTGGATGCCTTTCGTAATAGTAGCATTCTTGTGTAGCACACTCAGAGAACGTGCAATAACTGAACTATACCGAGGAAACATTTTTATTTGATTTAACTTCAACCTGTCCTTGCGCACTTTTTGTAAGAGCGAATGTTTACATCTACACCGACTGTCATACTGAGGCGAAAATGCACTAATTTCCGACCATTAAAACTGCAATCGTAACTACTCGGCCAATCTCGGGAAGCCGTTTATTGCTGGTTGTCGAAAATGGCCGATGTGAAGATTGAGTCGGTTCATGATGGTACTTTGATCATGTGACTGTTCAAGATGGCGGACGACATTCGGGAAGTTCGCCTTACCGTTCTATAGAATTTTTTAGTCTTTTGATGGGTTAGTCTGTGTTCAAATTATGTTGCCATAATAGTGACTGAGTATAACCGAACAAAATTAAACAACACACACGAGGATTCCCAATATAAAGTCATTTAATTATTGGATTACAATCAAAGTTTAAAGTGTAATTATAAATTGAACGTAGATTGATATCTTAACTTCCCACTCTCTGCGGCAGTCTGCCATTTCCTTTCTTAAAGTGTTCACAATTGATAACAATCTTTAAAATAGTGAGCAGGATTATTTCATGCGTGCACTGTATTTACTTTGAAAGAACAACGGAGACGCACTGCAATTTCAAAATATATCAAGAGTTTTTATTTCCAATGCATTGAATAAAAGTGTTTTTGTTTTTTTTTAATTAGATAATGTCTGAAGGCCCCAATCTGGACCCTGAGGTCATCCTGTGTGTTGCTACAGAGAATGAGGTCTCTCTCTGGAGTCGGGGTGGCATAACAGTGGACAATGAAGCAGATCTTCCATTAGACAAGTCGGACATTGGAAACATCATTTTAAGGTACAATAGTCTAAAGTTATGCAGATGTTATTTTTAAAATATAAACTAATTCTCAAATATTTGTTCTTATCGCATTTTCTTTATTTGGATTTTAAAAACCATTATACTTGATTACTTCTTCATCTAAATGATCTTTTGCTATACCTAAAACTTAAGAGTTAAATCAAAAATTTGTGTATAATCTATTTCATAAAATCACATTTATAAATTAAAGTGAAATTGTCATAATGTGTATAATTAGAGTTTCATTTTTATATTTGTTTTCCTTTTTTGCAGTCATGGAACATCAATTCCAGAAATACACAGTTATTTCCTGGGTCTTGAGTATGTATTCAAACTTAATTCAGTGTTCTCTAACAAAGTGTACATAATCTGGCATTGATTATTAGGTGTTGTTGTTTAGGTTCCCTCCTCTCTTTGTCTGTGTATTAATTTATATATGTAGCAATATCACAAAAGTACACAAAATATTATCATAAAACTTAGTATACATATTGAGCTATAGTTCCTTTATTAGCCCATCTATATGTATGTCAGTCTGCAAAAAAAAATCACAAGATATATTATCAATATCATGAAACTCGTCAGTCCCCAAAAACTGACAAAACTCATAGAATGCACAAGTTGGCTATGCACAGTAATAATGATGGCAGAATTATGTGTGACAATTTATTTTTCCAGATGACAGAGGTCAAGTTATACTTTCTTAACACTAAATAGTTGAAATAGTACACAAACTATCACGCAATCTTTAACTCTTTCAGTGCTGGAACCGAATTTTGAAGGCCTTTGCAAACAGTTTGGATCCAGATGAAACGCAACATAACGTGGCGTCTCATCAGGATCCAAACTGTTTGCTATTCTTTGAAAAAAAAAATCGAAGAAAATGCTTATTTTAGAAATTCAGCAGACGACATTTTAGCAGACAACAAATTTCCCAGCATGCAAAGGGTAAATACATATGAAGAACAATGTGAGGTTTAAGGGCAACATTTCTTTCACCAAATGTCTGGACAGTTTAAAAAAAAAAGGAAAGAAATAAGACTTAATAATCTTTCAAATCAACATTGGATAGCATTATACATGTGAAGATAACAGGTGATATGAATGTTATGCATAATATAATTGATATGGCCTTCACAGATACAAGACTCTTGTACTGCTTGCAATAGTGTCATAGCCTTATTCTTTATTGATATTATGAAATCAACCATGATTATCATTTAGCCTGTGTTTATTACACAGTCCTATTAGATAAATACATCTTGTTTTAAATGGTGCTGCATGCAAATAGGATATATAGTAAAGTTATCAGTATTAAACAACTATAACACTTAGCAAGCTGATTTGAAGGAACAGGTTTCTCTCTCAACCAGGCAGAGGAAGTGCTGTATTCTCTTGGCCGCCTGTAAACAGACATTTTGCAGTGTTCGACTGGTGAGTGCTGGATTATTTTAAGTAACCTCTTCACATTTGTTTATATTCATGCAAACACAGTTTGACGTAGGGTATATTGAAGTCACTCTTTCATGTTTGATTATCCGTCAGTTTGGAGTAAACTGCTTCCAATATTTTAGGTTATTGAATCGAAACTTCAAATATTTTATCATGAAGTGTAGATGTGTAAAACACCTTTTTTCATCCTCAATGATCCAAAAGTATCTCTATTTAGTTTCAATTTAATTGGAAATCTTGAAAACGGTCCCAGAGTTGGGAACGAGTCTGAGACCTCCTTTTCGCTAGTGGGACACCATGTCCTTAACTTCACTGTGACCTTATCTTTATATTTACAGGTGTTACAGAATGTAAAAATTACAGCATTTTCAGTCAATTAACACATCAGATACATTCTTTTGAGTATCTCTTTTTTATTGAAACACCTTTATTTCTTAACAAAAAATCTGCAGTCAAACATATAAGCATTTTTTGAGTTCTTGAACTCACAGGACAATATCTATTTCTCTTAAGTGCATATGTTTAAAACATCATCAACACGGTAGGAGATTACATATGGCAAATGTCACAATCACAGTGCAATATATGTGGCTTCACTAACTGGCAGGTGCGAAACGATGGCCGAGATTCTGGCATCGAAGAGGGAGCTATGACGAAACCAAACCATGACCAGAATGACTCTGTGGTAGGGCTTGATGCTGTAGAGTTCCAGGTGTTCAAGAACGCGCTCAAGTGTGCCGCCTATCCTGTACTGGGGGCTCCACAACCGCCCTCCTCTGGCACTCCAATACCTCACACTGGTGGGGAAAAACTGAGGGGAGCGGTAGAGAAAAGCCTGTGTGTATCTTGTATAAGTTCAAACAGATTTATTATTTATCTGTGAGGTCCCATATTGATTGTTTTGTAATCCATTTCCACAAATGAGTATGCAATAAAAGTCAATACATGAAATTTAAACGTGTCTGTCTAAACTTATTTTCAATTTCTGCTTCCCTTAATCCCTCATTTCTCTAGTTCATAATTGCAAGTATGAGGGCTGATTGTTTGTTTTTTTGTCCTATTAAATACATTTTACATGAATTTCTTTTTTGCAGCCTTTTTACAATATTTGTAAATTTTCAAGTTTTATATTAATAATACACAGTAATGAACATCACCAAAATACAGAGCAACATGTGCAATGAAAAGACAATTGTGTATTTAGTAATATATAAACCATAATAATATTTACACCAGTCTCCTTGGAAGAAAATACATAAACATTTCTGTTAAAAATAGTATTTTTGGCTCCAGTTTTACGAGGGTGCTCCGCTGTGTTTCAGTCCCAGGTTGGGTCTGCACCATGCCGGGGGCCATTCCTTGCACCTGGCTGGGAACCAGTCCCCGGCGTCCCTGCAGGACAGCGGATTAGAAGACCAGGAGGACTCGGGACTTGTTCCCACTGAAACACTGTGTGAGCTGCTCCGGAGGGCCTTCCGACTCACTCAGGAGAAGTTCAATCATTATGAGAAGATTGTCACCGCTCATATTGATAAGAAAACACCACAGAAGGTGCGACATGGGTTAACATACTTGCCTTGTTTAATTTCGCATTATTTTTATTCAAGACAATGTTTTTTTATGCCCCCGAAGCACTGTCCGTCTTTCTGTCTGAAATTCTGTCACACTTTGCGTTTAGGTTTCGAAAAATGGTCACAACTTTTGCAATATTGATCATAGCAACTTGATATTTGGCATGCATGTGTATCTCATGGAGCTGCACATTTTGTGTGGTGAAAGGTCAAGGTCATCCTTCAAGGTCAAAGGTAAAAAGAAAAAGAAAAAAAAGGCGCAGTAGGGGGCATTGTGTTTCTGACAAAAACATCTCTTGTTGTTTTTTTTTTTGTAGCCATTCCTTTTTATCTCAAACAATATCATAAACAGCAGAATAAGGAATTTATCTGCACATATCAAAATTACAAAGAGTTGTTTTATTTTTGGCACATGAGCTATGATATTGGATTGTATTTGCATCACAAGGTAATCTGTCATTATTTTTACAAATTGAAGGATAACTTTGTTTTTCTTAGCTGCTCTTAGGATCAGAATGTCTGTTGTTTGTATTATAACGTTTGAGCCACATTCTGGGAAAGCAGGCTTTAATACATATGCGTAAAGTGTTGTTATTGCATTTTTTGTTTAAAGGAAGTCTTTTATACCCAAAAATCCAGTTTAGGCGGAAAGTGGCAACTCTTTAGGCACATGCATTAAACCCAGTTTTCCCGGTGCGAGGGCAGGCTCATCTCTATTTTGGTTCTTCATCCATACACCTTGCAGTCCTTAACCTGCTCCTTTGATTGACAGGTCCTGGCAGAGGAGTTGGTTCAGCAACTGAAGGCTCTGGAAAACAACCAGAACCCCTACTACAGCCCCAAGGCATTCCTCGTAAAATCACTCTTGAAATTCTTACTTTGCAAACCTTGCAATGTGTAATTATTTTTCTAGTGAATTTTGAAAGATGAACTGTGTGGTTTCTTTTTAACCAGGTTTTCCGAAGGAAAAAACTGGTTATTTGATTGGCGAATGCGGGCGGGCTGGCTGGCGGGCTGGCTGGCTGGCGGGCTGGCGGGCGGAACAAGCTTGTCCGGGCCATAACTATGTCGTTCATTGTCAGATTTTAAAATCATTTGGCACATTTGTTCACCATCATTGGCCGGNTTTGTCCCTTGTTTTTTAATGCATCAGAGATCAATCAATTACCAAGGTTATGGAGCCTTCAATATAAATGGCATACCGTAGCAAGTTATGAAGGCAAAGTTCTGTACCCATGAATGAATGTGGATACTGCACTTGTGCAATATGTTGACTGTTCATAAAAAATCTTGGTCACAATTGCAAGCATTCACCAGATGATGTATTTCTGTATTTTCGTATGTTATAGAAAGAAACATTATAGTTTGAAAAGTTAAGTTAACTTTTTAAAACATAAATTTTTAAGTTTCCGTAAACATTGATTGGACAGTTGTGCGTTTGAAATTGGTTTGTGAACAATATAACAAGAACCTATATGTTGAGTTTTCCCCCATGCATCAAATTTGAATGCTCTGATTATTTTTATATAATTGCATGCCTGTCTGTTTCACCAGTTGATAAGCACGTACATGGAATACTTCACTGTACTAAATAATTTAGATTTACTTTTAATTCACATTTTTTGTTGTGAAAAATTTAAGATGTTCTTCATTTTTATGCAGATATTCAGAGTGTCATATTTGTACTTTTTCTTCTAGACCACATGGTATATATTTCAGAACCGTATTGGTTACGACCACTGGCAGAAGAAAGAGCGAGCCCACATCACCGATCTGCTCAACAAGTTCTGGCACTTCAGCCTTCCATCTCTGTCCGACAGGGACGCTAAGGTCAGTGACCTGAAGGAAATATCAAAGTTTTTTTCTGATCGAAAATCCAGGCATTTAAAAGAGCAATATCCTCGATGGACCATAAAAATGCGTCCAGGAGTCAGCTTAAGCTGACCATTATTTTCTCGAAGTTGCTGGCAGTTAAAAAATGACATTGACCTATCTGAGACCCACATATCTGAAAATAGATTGTATAGAAGTATCAGGTTAAACATACTTATCATTTTATAAAACAGCGATCCTGTATACATGTTATAAGCATAATCCAATCAATAATTCAATGATTAAAAAAACCTTGTTTTCCTTCGGCAAAAGAGTTGTTAAGATGTTTGTAAAGTGACAATTCTCATATTCTAGCTCGTACATTTTTCAACAAGCGTCAAAACTTTGAGTTATAAACAGATAACAACATGTGTAATTTTTTACATAACTGATAATTCCAGTTTTAACTATTTGATATATAATATAATATGCTCATAAGTCTCTCTTGTTGCGCCCAGATGCCCGACCTTCACAGACAGTACCGGCAGCTGTTGGAGCGGTTGATCAGCTACGAGTCCCCGTACCGACAGCAGAGTGAGCTGGTAGCCCCCGCACCCACCTCCAACCTCTCCACCGCGTCTGGGAGACTCCTCATGGAGTTTGGGCTCAGATATGGCGTGGTATGTGCATTGCACATTGTTTTGTATGGCTTTCGTTGTTATTGTCTTGGAGTTTCTTTGATCTGCATGTTCAGCAGAATTGTTCACAGCAGCATGCTCTTCCTCTTTTGTTTGTAAAGACCTCATTGTTTTTGTACTACATGTATCCTTGTGAAATTATACAGAATTGTTAATTGGCCTAAAATGATGATTAAGTCAGAATTTTGGCATTATTGCTCTAATCTTAGTTTAAATATTCAGCAGTTTATTCCCCATCAGATAACACAGCATACAAGTGTTGAAAAATCAGCTGTTTAAAACCAACAGTTATACCTTGTAGCTTGTCTGATTTGACTTGTCTGATAGAGGAAACTATAGCCTTAGACAGCATTCAGTGTATCTTGTAACAATTGTCAGGTTAAGGAATATTAAATTAGGGCTGAAGACAGGTAAGTTTCTTAAGCCGTTTTAGAAAACCTGAGGTGCTAAAATTACAAATGGGTTGATTGTTTCACTCTGAGCAAATAAAATGAGAATCGAAACTTCAAATGGAATCACAAAATTGCATAATTCTACTCTGCATGTTTGATCAATATTCAAAAGTGCTACAATGCAATTTATTTAATGACCCACATCATGCAAACTTGGGTCTTATGGCATTTGAGGTCAATGTATCTCCAGACCAGCCATGTCATACGTGTCGTGTTCTGAGAAAACTGGGCATTAAGCATGTGCGTAAATTGTCATCCCAGATTAGCCTGTGCAGTCCGCACAGGCTAATCAGGGACGACAATTTCCGCTTTTATGAATTTTTTCATTTGAATGATGTCTCTTCTTAGCAAAAATCCAGTTTAGGCGGAAATTGTCGTCCTGTGGGACAACACTTTACGCACATGCATTATGCCTAGTTTTCTCAGAACAGGACACAATTTACCTATTTATTTGCTTGAATTAATTTATATGCGCATACATCTTTTATATTACATCGGTCCAGGGAGAACAGTACAGGAAGATTGTCTATCTGAATTACCTTGCATTGAACTTTGACCCCACTGTATGGTTCTTGCACCATGTGACCTCATCACTGACTGCTGTCATGGAAACCATGCCTACCAAGAGGTCATACCTGGTGATCGTTCAAGAAGAGGTACAGCCATCAGTATAACCCTTATAAGAACTTTGATTTGATTTACTTAATTACATTTAATTTCTGTTTATAATCAAAGATGAGATTAACCTATAAGAATCATTAAAACACTTGGCATTTATCCTAAGACTGGACTAGTTTTCACAAAGAATCTAAGATATTTTCTCGAATATTTTAACATTGGTTAAATCTTTGTGTGTATTTTTTTTTCTTTACAATAGATATATATTTCATTAACATAACAAGTCTTTAGAATATTTCTGAAATGACATTGTAGAACTGATGTTATTTGTAAATGATGTTTAATAGAACTTAACTTGTTGTTTTTTGTATGGAAAGATTTCTGGTATTATAGCTCTGATTTTAAGCAATGTGTTATCATTACAGTTTGACATTCTGAAGGATACCCTACACCTGTTGCACTGTAAGGCCTGCACTGCCATCGCCAAGATGAAGACCCTCTACTCAGAGAGAGGGATACGGCCCACTGACGGTGTGGGTGAGTAGGAACCTGGGTAGGCGTGGGTTGTCAGTCCTTTAACGTGCAATGCTTTGCTCAAAGACATGCATTTGGTTAATGAAGATTCCAGGTTTGCATGCATATTTAACAACAACCACAAAGAATGAAAAATTCAGTTCAAAGTTCAAACTGTTTTGACAAGTGTTAGAGTTAACATGGCTTACAAAAGTTCCCTGATTCTTATGCAAAACAAATAAAATATTAATAAGTATATGAAAGCTCAGGTGTTGAATATCTGAAACAATCAACTGTTATTAATAGTAATTTGCATGGTTTAGGATATAGTGACATCAGCCTGAAAGCAATCATATGTTCATGTACCACAGTGTTTTAGCTTGACTATTCACCAAATAGTCCAAGCTATACTACTCACACCAATTGGTGTTGCTGTTTGCGTCTGTGTAATTCTCTAGTAAATGTGCAACACCTCCACATCACTGTTTTTACTACAGGTATTTAACTGAATCTTCACACATGTGTTTGGGGTCAATGTGTGATGTCACTGACAAAGTGAAATTTTAGCAGAATTATGCTGTATGCTACTTTGTTGCATGAAGAATAGTGGTTTAAGTTAACATGCAACATCTACATATTATTGTTTCTTCTATAGGTATTCAATTGAAACTTTACACATGTGTTAAGAGTCATTGTTTGAGATTACTTACCAAGTTATATTACTCTGACATGCAATTTAGTAGAATGATGCCATGTTTTTTAACTTCGAAAATTGGTTATGGTTAATGTGCCACATCTTTATATCACTCTTGGTACTATAGATATTAAATTGAAACTTCTCATGTGTTTTGTGTCATTGTGTGAGGTCACTGACCAAGTTCCACAACTCTGACCTGCAAATTAGCAGAAAAGTGCCCCCTTTTTTACTGGTAAATGAATGAAACATTTCCATATCTCTATATATCTAATACAGATATGGAAATAACACTTTATATATGTGTTAAGGGTTTTTATGAACATTCACTGACCAGGACCTATAACTGTGATCAGCTGTTTAGCAGGATCATGACCCCTTTCATACTTTGAGTCCGGTTAAGGTTTGCATGAAAAAAATGAAAATGTTTGTTAAAATTCTTGCAAAAAGTACATATTTCTGTAACTACTTCTGATATTCAACTGTAGTCCTTTCTCTATCTGGCATGTAGACCTATCGTGGGGTTTGCATTTGGGGCCAGTTGGGGTTATGTCAAGGTCACTTTTACTAAAAACTTTTGTGTTAAATAACTTCAGTAAGGATGAAGATGTTGTGCTGAAATTGTGTGTGTATGTAGTTTACATGCTGTTCTAGTGAGGGATTTGATTTTAAGACAGTGAGGTCAAGGTCACTTTTACTAAAAAAAATATAGTTTCTGCTTTTCTTACTGTATCATTTTATTGTTACTTATAGAGTCTATGAAACATGCAGCAATTCTGACTAGAAGCTGCGTTTACATACAAATGTAGCTATTTTTTTCAGTGCTGCTGACACAGGTACTAACCCAGACTTATGTGCCTATTTTGGCTACAGATTACCCTAACATACATACTCTTGTGTTACTGTTGTGCTTATTTTGGCTAAAGATTACCCTAACATTCATAATCTTGTGTTACTGTTGCAGTTTGGCTACAGATTACCCTAGCATTCATAATCTTGTGTTACTGTTGCAGGGCTACAGATTACCCTTACATACATAATCTTGTGTTACTGTTGCAGTTTGGCTACAGATTACCCTAACATTCATAATCTTGTGTTACTGTTGCAGGGCTACAGATTACCCTAACATACATAATCTTGTGTTACTGTTGCAGGGCTACAGATTACCCTAACATTCATAATCTTGTGTTACTGTTGCAGGGCTACAGATTACCCAAACATACATAATCTTGTGTTACTGTTGCAGTGCCTCTGATAGAGTTACTGTCCCTAACGCTACAGGCAAGCTCCTACTTGTTGATGGTGCCAGAGAAGTCCTTGTCACCCATTCTGACAGATGTTGTACAGGTTAGCGAGTAACTGCTCTTGTAATTTCCTCCTGTAAAATCCATGTAATTTTACTAAATAAGTGCTTGTTTACAGGCACTGTTATTTGTCTGTGCTTTGCTGTATTGTATGTTGTCTGAAGGCGCATATAGCTAAAAGATAAAAAACACTGTTAGTATCGAATTACTTTGAAATAAGTATTTTTATGCCCCCGAAGGTGGGCATATAGTGATCGCACTGTCCGTCTGTCTGTTTGTCAGTCTGTCCTTCTGAAATTCTGTCACACTTTGCATTTAGGTTTTGCGTTTAGGTTTCGAAAAATGTGGATTTTTTGTGTGCAATATTGATCATAGCAACTTGATATTTGGCATGCATGTGTATCTCATGGAGCTGCACATTTTGAGTGGTGAAAGGTCAAGGTCATCTTTCAAGGTCAAAGGTAAAAAAAATAATATATATATATATATATATATATATATAATTAAAGTGTTTCTGACAAACACATCTCTTGTTTGTATAAACTTTCATTCACTGATAATGTGGATGATATTGTAAAGTTATGGTTAAGTTTAATCAATTGTTTATCATACTTAAATGATAATTCATACTCAAAACCTTCCACACATAGTGACACAATGAAAAAGGGGTAGTCAACATATTTATGTTATTGACTGGTGTTTTTGATTATAATATATTGCTTTTGTATCTGTAATAAAAAGTATAATAGTTCTATTAAATGGTTATTTAATTTTGTGTAAATAAGCAATTTATTATGCCCCCGGTAGGGTGGCATATAGCAGTTGAACTGTCAGTCCGTCTGTCTGTCCGTCCGCCCGAAAACTTTAACGTTGGCCATAACTTTTGCAATATTGAAGATAGCAACTTGATATGTGGCATGCATGTGCATCTCATGGACCTGCACATTTTGAGTGGTGAAAGGTCAAGGCCTTCAAGGTCAAAAGTAAAAAAATACAATCCAAGGGAAGTAATAAGCTTTAAAAGGGAGATAATTTCTAAACCTGCCAAATGATATATTGAAATTTTATTTCAAAGCAGCGCAATAGGGGGCATTGTGTTTCTGACAAACACATCTCTTGTTTTTATTATAAATTAGCAATTACTGGTAATAGAACTATGCCGAACAAAATAGAAGATTATTGAAGATAGATTGTATGAATACATCCAAATAAATTTGCAAACAAATTGTTTATAAAAGATTGTGCAAACAGATTTGAAAACCAAGTTGTGAAACTTATTTACTTAATGTTGCCATGTGGCCAGGCCAGGAATCATACCGAGGGCTGAAGGGAAGACTGTTGTAACTCATATTAAATAAAGAAGGAGATACTGCAGTTTTCCGTTCAGCCCTCGATACCCACTCTCGACAGCTCTCTACCAACTGAGTCAGCTGACTATAAATATTTATATGTTTGATATAGTTATAGAACATACACATAACTTTTATTTTTGTTTTACAGTTAATCTTATTCAGTTAAGGATGTAAGAATTAATCAAAACTGAACAACATTAAATAAATATATAAATTGCATTCTCTCTTTTCCAAATGCTTGTTTGTACTTCAGTCCATATTTCCAATAGCTTGTTTGTACTTCAGTCCATATTTCCAATAGCTTGTTTGTACTTCAGTCCATATTTCCAATAGCTTGTTCGTACTTCAGTCCATATTTCCAATAGCGTACGAACGTCACAAAATGGTGGCTCAGGATGAGTTGAGGCACAACAAATGGGACATAGAGCTGAGCCCCAAACTGGTAAGTTGTCACATGTATATCCCTTTGAGCGCGGGAACCGGATTTTGAAGGCCTTTGCAAACAGTTTGGATCCAGATGAGACGCCACAGAACGTGGCGTCTCATCCGGATCCAAACTGTTTGCTATCCTGATAGTATTCTTTGAAAAAAATCGAAGAAAATGCTAATTTTAGAAATTCAGCAGACGACATTTAAGCAGACGACAAATTTCCCAGCATGCAAAGGGATATTGCAACTGCCCATAAGAGTTGAATAAATACGAACCTTGTTCTGGGAAAACTGGGCTTAATGCATTTGCATAAAGTGTCGTCCCAGATTAGCTCATGCAGTGCGCACAGGCGAATCAGGGACAATACTTTCCCCTTTGATGGAAAAAAATTGTTGAAAGGAAGTCTCTTCTAAACAAAAATCCAGTCTAGGCAGAGAGTGTCGTCCCTTGTTTTGCCTGTGTGGACTGCACAGTCTAATCTGGGATGACACTTTACACACATGCATTAAGCCCAGTTTTCCAACAACAGGGCTTACATCTATACTTATTTAAAGCATTAACAGTACCTTAATTACTCAACTATAGTTAAAAAAAAAACAGAATGTTTTTTATATCTCAAGACCACTTTATATTTATTTGCATATAAAGAATCTATGGACATAGCATCAGATCTATGTTTTGATACAAATTAATATTCTCATTTCTCTATTGTGTTTAGACATTCATTTTCTTGGTTTGGTTGAAAGTTTGAATTGCGTACGATGAGAACATCCTTGCTAATAAGGAATATAAAATAATTTGTGAAAAAATTAATTTGTGTAATATATTCAAACATTTCAGTTGAACATGTTGATTGGTCACATCCGTGATGAAGTGTTGGACTATAAGAATAACTACCAGACTGTGTTCCAGAAGTGAGTTCATGTTCACAGCTAGTTAACAGCAAGTCTATTTTGAGAACGTAGGATAGAATATGTCAGAATTTCATAAACAATACATAGAAATTTTTTTTTTGTTCCTTCAAGAGAATAGTCTATAAAAAAAACTTAATTTATTTCCAACTAATCTGTCTTGCAGGTTTCTTTAAAAAAACTTTTGTTCATAAAAAAACCTTTTGTTTCATTCTGATTTTTTTAAGCAGAGGTTAAACCAAAAGACATTAAATCGTAGCATGGAAATAAATACACATACGTTCCATTTCCTTATCAATCATCATTATAGAACTGACCTCTGTGTGTTTTCTGTTTGTTTGAAATTTCAGTTAACCCTTTGAGCGCTGGAACCGGATTTTGATGGCCTTTGCAAACAGTTTGGATCCAGATGAGACGCCACAGAACGTGGCGTCTCATCAGGATCCAAACTGTTTGCTATTCTGATAGTATTCTTTGAAAAAAATCAAAGAAAATGCTGATTTTAGAAATTCAGCAGACAACATTTTAGCAGACGACAAATTTCCCAGCATGCAAAGGGTTAAAAAGTAAGATATAAAAAAGGCTATTCTGATCAGCATTCATTGGTAAACAGTGCAGAGCATAATTGAGCTTCGTTCTACAAAAACTGGGTTTAATGCATGTGTGTTATGTGTCATCCCAGATTGGACTGCACAGGCTAATCAGGGACAACACTTTCCAGCTAAACTGGATTTTTTGCTAAGAAGAGACTTTATTTTCACACAAAAAATACCCTTTAATTGGAAAGTGTCTTCCCTTAATTGTCTATGCGGACTGCACAGGCTTATCTGGGACAACACTTCACGCACATGCAGTAAGCCCCATTTTCCCAGAATGAGGCTCAATTGTTAATACAATTGTAGGTATTTTAACATCACAGAAGAAGCCTCACAAGCCTTCTACAAATTACTGATGGCCGACGTACAGAAGTTACTCAGTCTCACGTCACAAACAAAGGTAAACAATTTTGATACTTTAAAGGATTTCATTCAGTCAAAGAAGATAGTTTGTACAGATAACACAAAATGGAATATAGATATATGCTAAAATATAAATGTATAACCAGCATACTTATGCACAGTTGTCTATTCAATGTGGTTTCCGCTTTACCTCTTGTGTTGTGACTCTATGTTTACTTGTTTTTTTTTTCAAAAAGCTGAATGCAGATATCAACAGACTGATGTTGAGTCTGGCCTACCGACTGAATCAGCTGGATCAGGACTGGAACGTGTATATTTCACCTTCGTAAGTGTACTTTCATGGAGTAAGCAGTATATTTCACCCTCATAAGTGCACTTTCATGGAGTAAACAGTATATTTCACCTTCGTAAGGGTACTTTCATGGAGTAAGCAGCATATTTCACCCTCGTAAGTGCACTTCTATGGAGTAAGCAGTATATATCACCCTTGTAAGTGCACTTTCATGGAGTAAGCAGTATATATCACCCTTATAAGTGCACTTTCATTGAGTAAGCAGTATATTTAACCCTCGTAAGTGTACTTTCTTGGACTAAGAAGTATATATCACCCTTTTAAATGCACTTTCATGGAGTAAGCAGTATATTTCACCCTCGTAAGTGTACTTCCATGGAGTAAGCAGTATATATTTACCCTCGTAAGTGCATGCACTTTCATGGTGTAAGCAGCATATTTCACCCTCGTAAGTGCACTTTCATGGAGTAAGCAGTATATTTCACCCTTGTCAATGCATTTTCATGAAGTAAGCAGTATGTTTCACCCTCGTTAGTGTACTTTCATTGAGTAAGCAGCATATTTCATCCTTGTAAGTGTACTTACATGGAGTAAGCAGCATATTTCACCCTCATAAGTGCACTTTCATGGAGTAAGCAGTATATAATTATCACCCTCGTAAGTGCACTTTTATGGAGTAAGCAGTATGCATCACCCTCGTAAGTGCACTTTCATGGAGTAAGCAGTATATTTCACCCTCGTAAGTGTATTTTCATGGAGTAAGCAGTATATATCCCCCTCGTGAGAGCACTTTCATGGAGTACATGTAAGCAGTATATTTCACCCTCGTAAGTGCACTTTCATGGAGTAAGCGGTATATTTCACCCTCATAAGTGCACTTTCATGGAGTAAGCAGTATATTTCACCCTAGTAAGTGTACTTTCATGGATTAAGCAGTATATTTCACCCTCGTAAATGCACTTTCATGGAGTAAGCAGTATATTTCACCCTCATAAGTGCACTTTCATGGAGTATGCAGTATATTTCACCCTGGTTAGTGTACTTTCATGGAGTAAGCAGTATATTTCACCCTGGTAAGTTTACTTTCATGGAGTAAGCAGTATATTTCACCCTGGTAAGTGTAATTTCATGGTGTAAGCAGTATATTTCACCCTCGTAGGTGTACCTTCATGGACTTAGCAGTATATTTCACCCTCGTAAGTATACTTTCATGGAGTAAGCAGTATATTTCACCCTCGTAAGTGCGCTTTCATGGAGTAAGCAGTATATTTCACCCTCATAAGTGTATTTTCATGGAGTAAGCAGTATATATCACCTTTATAAGTACACTTTCATGGAGTAAGCTATATTTCACCCTTGTAAGTGCTATTTCATGGAGTAAGCAGTATATTTCACCCTTGTAAGTGCACTTTTATGGATTAAGCAGTATATTTCACCCTCGTAAGTGTACTTTCATGGAGTAAGCAGTATGTTTCACCCTCGTAAGTGTACTTACATGAAGTAAGCAGTATATTTCACCCTGGTAAGAGCACTTTCATGAACTGAGCAGTATATTTCAACCTTGTAAGTGTACTTTTATTGAGTAAGCAGTATATTTCACCCTTGTAAGTGTACTTTCATGGAGTAAGGAGTATATATCACCCTCGTAAGTGTACTTTCATGGAGTAAGCAGTATATTTCACCCTCGTAAATGCACTTTTATGGAGTAAGCAGTATATTTCACCCTCATAAGTGCACTTTCATGGAGTATGCAGTATATTTCACCCCCTTTAGTGTACTTTCATGGAGTAAGCAGTATATTTCACCCTGGTTAGTATACTTTCATGGAGTAAGCAGTACATTTCACCCTGGTAAGTGTAATTTCATGGAGTAAGCAGTATATTTCACCCTCGTAAGTGTACCTTCATGGAGTAAGTAGTATATTTCACCCTCGTAAGTGTACTTTCATGGAGTAAGCATATTTCACCCCCGTAAGTGCACTTTTATGGAGTAAGCAGTATTTTTCACCCTCGTAAGTGTACTTTCATAGAGTAAGCAGTTTATTTCACCCTGGTAAGTGTACTTTCATGGACTAAGCAGTATATATCACCCTCGTTAGTGCACTTTCATGGAGTCAGCAGTATATTTAACCCACATTAGTGTACTCTCATGGACTAAGCAGTATATATCCCCCGCTTAAGTGCACTTTCATGGAGTAAGCAGTATATTTTAACCTCGTAAATGCACTTTCATGGAGTAAGCAGTATATTTCACCCTCATAAGTGCACTTTCATGGAGTATGCAGTATATTTCACCCCCTTTAGTGTTCTTTCATGGAGTAAGCAGTATATTTCACCCTGGTTAGTATACTTTCATGGAGTAAGCAGGACTTTTCACCCTCGTAAGTGTACTTTCATGGAGTAAGCAGTATATTTCACCCTCGTAAGTGTACTTACATGGAGTAAGCAGCATATTTCACCCTCGTAAGTGCACTTTAATGGAGTATGCAGTATATTTCACCCCCTTTAGTGTACTTTCATGGAGTCAGCAGTATATTTCACCCTGGTTAGTATACTTTCATGGAGTAAGCAGTACATTTTACCCTGGTGAGTGTAATTTCATGGAGTAAGCAGTATATTTCACCCTCGTAAGGGTACTTACATAAAGTAAGCTGCAAATTTCACCCTCGTAAGTGCACTTTCATGGAGTAAGCAGTATATTTCACCCTGGTAAGTATACTTTCATGGAGTAAGCAGTACATTTCACCCTGGTAAGTGTAATTTCATGGAGTTAGCAGTATATTTCACCCTCGTAAGTGTACTTACATGAAGTAAGCTGCATATTTCACCCTCATAAGTGCACTTTCATGGAGTAAGCAGTATATTTCACCCTCGTAAGTGTACTTTCATGGAGTAAGCAGTATATTTCACCCTCGTAAGTGTACTTACATGAAGTAAGCAGTATATTTCACCCTCGTAAGAGCACTTTCATGGAGTAAGCTGCATATTTCACCCCCGTAAGTGCACTTTTATGGAGTAAGCAGTATATATCACCCTCGTAAGTGTACTTTCATGGAGTAAGCAGTATATTTCACCCTGGTGAGTGTACTTTCATGGACTAAGCAGTATATATCACCCTCGTAAGTGTACTTTCATAGAGTAAGCAGTTTATTTCACCCTGGTAAGTGTTATTTCATGGACTAAGCAGTATATATTACCCTCTTAAGTGCACTTTCATGGAGTCAGCAGTATATTTAACCCACATAAGTGTACTCTCATGGACTAAGTAGTATATATCCCCCGCTTAAATGCACTTTCATGGAGTAAGCAGCATATTTCACCCTCGTCAGTGCACTTTCATGAACTAAGCAGTATATATCCCCCTCATAAGTGCACTTTCATAGAGTAAGCAGTTTATTTCACCCTGGTAAGTGCAATTTCATCGAGTAACCAGGATATTTCACACTTGTAGGTGCACTTTCATTTAGTAAGCAGTATATTTCGCCCTTGTAAGTGCACTTTTATGGCGTAAGCAGTTAATTTCACCCTTGTAAGTGCACTTTAATGGTGTAAGCAGTATATTTCACCCTTGTCAGTGCACTTTTATGGCGTAAGCAGCATATTTCACCCTCGTAAGTGCACTTTTATGGCATAAGCAGCATATTTCACTCTGGTAAGTGCACTTTCATGGAGTAAGCAGCATATTTTACCCTCATAAGTGCACTTTTATGGCATAAGCAGTTTATTTCACCCTTGTAAGTGCACATTTATGGCATAAGCAGTATATTTCACCCTTGTAAGTGCACTTTAATGGTGTAAGCAGTATATTTCACCCTTGTAAGTGCACTTTTATGGCGTAAGCAGCATATTTCACCCTTGTAAGTGCACTTTCATGGAGTAAGCAGCATATTTCACCCTCGTAAGTGCACTTTTATTGAGTAAGCAGTAAATGAACATTTAAATTGCCATTATCTACATCTGTACTCCGCCATAGCTATTCAACTTAAATCATCAAGCACTTTGTGTCTTTTAAAGTTGCTAAGTGCTTACTCATATCAGTCACTGCTTGAGAGTTATGCATGCTTGTGTGTGTTCGTGTGTGTGTGTGTGTGGTCGTGCGTACGTATGTGCTTGCATGGATTTTGAAGTTCATGAGGTGTTCTGTGCCTGAGGCTTTATTATGTAAGGACCTGGAGTTGTCCAAGCACTCCCATCCTATAAATATACTAGACTCACGAGAGATGTGTTCAGTGTTGAATTAAAGCTGCAATTTCAAGCTATTTAGTGTACTGACAAATATTCAATTTTGATGCGGTCTTGTGTTGTGAAGGAAACCCGAGTTAAGAAACTTTTGTATCAAGGAGAGCTACTTGACTCACATTTCTAACAGTATTTGTTCACCACCCCAGGATGCAGAAATGGAGGGAGTATTTCCAGTCCGAGACCATGCGCTGGGGGGTGACACTGAAACAGAAGATGTATGCGTTCATCACCCATTGCGTATCCAAGGATACTGTGAGTTGGGGCATTAACATCTTTCATACAGTTATATAGACAATCTACAGTAAAATTAGAAGGATTAAGTGTTTGAAGCTTTTTATTATTTAATAATTGTGCAATTTTCTAACTTATTGGACTCTTGATTTGTCAGACATGGAAATTAAAAAAGACAAAAAAGATATTAAACATAACGAAAAAACAAAAAAAACAACATTTTTTTAATTAATCATGATTATGTGGTTAAAGCTTAGCTGGGGAAAAAAGCAATGTCACTGGTACAGTCAGATAATATATAAGTTAACGTATGCAATTCAGATGCATTATAGTATATGCATTACCAAGCACCTGTTATTAATAGTATTTAAAGTTTGCAAAATAAATACATGTTTCTTGTACAGAAAGTTGGGTCTGTAGAATTCTATTTATAGTACAGAAAGTTTTATTCGTAAATTTCCATTCTCAGTACAGAGAGTGTGACCTGGAGTGGAGTGGTTCCCTGCATCTGAGCAACATCAGGAGAAGGAAGCTGAGAACCACGTCCAAATCTTTAACCCCGTCTGTCAATAGTGCCTTCACCAGCCCTTCCTCTGCACAGTCTACTCCGGTAACAAATATTTGATGATTATTATGATTTTGGTAGTGGTGATGATGATATTGATGAGGATGATGATGTTGGTGATGATGATTGCCAACATCATTACACTATCAAAATAAATGTACTCAAAAACACATTTTTGATTCTGTTGTACAACTGGATTTTTAAAACTATAAACTTAAAACTTTATGGAATATTACACTAGTCAATTTTTCCAAAAATAAGTATCAGTCCAGTAGCCTGTACAATGCCATATCACACAAGAGGTGACCCTCGAGCATTATGTGAAATAGAGCAAGCCTCAAGATTGGTACATAATCTTGGAACAATGGCATTGACTAGTTTTCCTTTAATAATATGCATTCAACGTTAAAACACCTATATTTTTTTAAATTGCAACCATGTTTATTGTACTACAGTATTGTACACTATGCTGCGTGAAAGCAACATTATATGCCGAAAAAAGTAGTCGGGGAAAACAGCGGGTAGCATAATACAGATTTTGTTCTGTCCTCTGATTGAAAAACCTGTATTATGTAAACATTTTTAACATGTATATACAAGGTATATAATAAAAAAATAACTGCAACCTTTCTTTTGAAGTAGAACATTTCCCCAAATTTTTTATTTTTCTTCTCTCGTTGTCAGCCTGTATTTCCAAGTGCGGTCACTCAGCCAAAACATGCAGCTAACTCCAGAACAAGATACTCATCCACACCAGACCACAGTAAAGTCCCAGAGTTTCCAGTGATGACCCCTGAAATGGACTATATGACCCCATTTCAGGACAGGCTCAGCAGACGACCTAGTTCTGACCCTCTGAGCATATCCCCCGGGTCTGTTTTAAAAGGGTCTTACTTGGGAGACATGGCAAGATCTTTTGGTCACTATGACGACGAAAGCATGCTTAACTTCGCCACTCTAAAGCGCAGTAGCTCTATGCCTAACTTATCAAGTCATTCAAACTACATCGAAATAAGACCAACGTGCCATTCTGATTCTCGAAAACCCATTGTACACTCAGCCAAACAAGATAAGAGACTGAAAAGTGACAGTTATACGAGAACTTCAAACAATACAAGTGGTTCACATATGCGTTCAGGGGGCAGCGAAACATTAACAGATGACTCTGGTTCAAGGAATGGTGACTTTAGTTTTCCTCCAATAGAAGAGATTGGGACATTTGTGTCTAGTGATCGGGAGAAAGAGATCCCTGTAGTTGTGCTATCCGAACTAGAGGACAAGCGGGTGTTCAGCTCAAGGAGAGGTTACCTAGCAACATATACAGAGTCCTCAGGCTCCTCAGAGAGACCCACAAAGTTACCGCTCCCTGAGAATTCTGCATTCCATCAACCAAACAGTCTGGGATCTGACGCAATCGAAAGTGTGGGCCATTCTGGAGAAAGGGCATTTCAGCCAAGTGGATATCATACCCAGAGCTATGAACATTATGATTCGTTCACAGAATCCATGAGCTCAAATGTTTCATTTCCCCGGCCATCAGGCATGAGTACATCGTTGTCTGCCTCTACTTTACCGATCTCAGGCTCTACTGTGGACATAGTCGTGCTCCTGCAGCGGGTCGTGTCGTTTGGGGAAGGCCTCTGTAAGACACTGACCCCTGCAAAAAATGCCTTTGAGTCTGACCAGTCAGGCCTGTCTGGCATGCATTCAGACGTGAAAGCATGGGTGATGTTTGCAAGACCTAGACAGAGTCTTTATGAACAGTTTCTAAATGTAAGTAGATACATCAGATAATTTTGTGTTGTCAAGGTGGGGAAATGTGTTTGCTTATGGCATATCTCGGGCTTATTAGTTTCTAAGCTTGAATAATACTCTATAACACTCTATAAAATTCTCTAAGAATCCTTTCTTGGATGAGAATTGTTGAGATTAAGACAGCGTTTCAGTTCATTAATCCTTACTTGGATGAGAATTGTTTAGATTAAGACAGCGTTTCAGTTCATTATTGACTCAATGAAAGCACAATAAAAACAAACTCTTACATATGCTGTGTTGATTTTGTAAAGATGTTTTTGCTGTGAAATTATATACTTGAACATGTACCTATGGGTCAAATAAATATACAACTGATGATGAAAATACTGCAGTTCTTACATATGTGGCGTGTTTTGAGAAAACTAAGCAAAATGCTTGTGCATAAAGTGTCATCCCAGATTAGTCTGTGCAGTCCGCACAGGCTCATCCGGGACGACACTTTCGGCCTAAACTGGATTTTTGCCAAGAAGAGACAACATTTAAACGAAAAAATCCATAAAAGCGGAAATTGTCGTCCCTGATTAGCCTGTGCGGACTGCACAGGCTAATCTGGGATGACAATTTACGCACAAGCATTTTTCCCAGTTTTTTCAGAACATGCCACATATGCTGAAAGAGTGAAACATAAATTACAGGGCTGATTATGTCATTCACCAAATTAGCCAATCGCTAGACATTGGCCCTTTAAGCTTAAGAAAATTGTATATGCGGCTATAAGTTTTTCTTCATAAAAAAACATTTAATACACAGAAATAGACGAATTTTTGTATGCAAATTTGGCTTATAACTTTTTGAGCCAGGGGAGGCCCTGAATTAGACATGTTCTTGGACATCCAGAAGAAATGTACATTCTTAATATGTTATCCAGGATAAGCCAGTGCTAACTGCACAATGACATGCTGATAGGGTCTTACACTGTACACTTTGATTATATTGTCAAGGAAATAACTTTTTGCCATGCCAGATGTATCCACCTAATTGCCATCCTAGAATAAACTGTGTGTATTACAGAGGCGGATCGGGAATGTTGCTTAAGGCATATGCATTAAAACTGGTTTTGCCATGATAGGCTTCAAATAAATTCTAATTGTATTCCTTGCCTCTTATTGACGTACTGTTCTTGCAGGTGATACGGGGGATGGTGTGTATCTATGCAGATAACATGTTGTGTATGGATCTTTGTGGAACAACACACTCAGTTGCTAGGCGACTTGCAGGATCATCCGTAAGTGTTGAACATTTAAGCTTCTGTTCGTACATTCAGAGACATGTTTGATACTTTTTGTTTTCTTATTTTGTATAAATGATGATGAATTACATTCCTGTCCCATTCTTGAGTGTATTCATCATGTTTATTCTATACAGTGTAACCTCTGCATGAACATTTTATACATGCACAAACAAGTATCAAAATATTGTTCAGTAGAATGTATTTCATATATTAGTATCTATTAGCTACTTCTGAAGAATGTACGAAGAGTTTCTTAACATTGATCAGAATGTATTGTATATGCTATATCTATTTATAGATTATTATTTTTACTTCAGAAGAATGTTGAATATATCTATATTTATATATTTGTACCGATACTCTAAAATAAAATAAATGCACTGTATATCTATATAAAAAATTTAATTTACAGTATATCTTGTACACTTAATAACTTATTTGTTCAGGACAATGCGTACGGTACATCTGGTACACTTAATAACTTGTTTGTTCGGGACAATGTATACAGCACATCTAAAACACTTGATCAGTGATCACTTGTTTCTTCAGGACAATGTATAAGGAACATCTAGTACACTTGATCACTTGTTTCTTCAGGACAATGAATTTCGTACATCTATTACACTTGATCCCTTGTTTCAGTTGATAGAGTACCTACAGACCCAACAGAACAGTGGCCTCATCTGGGGTTGTCGCTATGACAGCGCAGGGGGACAGAAATGCTTTGAGTACCTCAATAAACAGACAGAGTTCCTGTGTGACAGGCATGAGCCCATCTCACGAGAGGTACTCTGACAGAGTTGAGAAAAATAGCATGTGTAATTAATCTCCCATCTGATATTTTAGCTGTAAGTAATGTCTGTTGTATATTATGCTGGTCACAGTTTTGATTATTTTGATTTGCTAACACACCTGTTTTAGTGCCAAATCCTCATTTTCTTAGCATTATTTCCATTATCATGTAAAAAATATTTTTAGGTTTTCCTTTTGAACTTCATAATGCCTGAAGGTAGCAATATTGTTACCACTATATTGATTTCTTATGGTAAAAACAACACTTTTTCCTCTTTGTTCAAAAAATATATCAGATGCAAAATATAAGCACTTAATGAGTGTACTAAGCTGCCTATTACAGTGCTCCAGCTAGGCCTAAATGGAAGGGCGCCCCGCCCTGCCCTTCCGAAAGCTCCACCCTGCCCTTTTATTTAAACATTTTTTTATTTATTTTGGGACATTATAATTTCTAAATCTCTTATTACATTGTTATTAATTTATTCCCCTTTAAAGACATTTTTTTTGCATGGTATAATAATAATGGAAATAAAATATTCTTTTATATTAATTAATATTCAAGAGGTAGCATTCCCGATACGACCGCGCGCTCGATAGTGCCATTTTGACAAACTACCGCCCGCTTGAAAGTGCCCTTTTTCAGAATAGCCCCCCCCCCCCCCCCCCCNATAGCCCCCCTGCCCTTTTCAAATCCTAGCTGGAGCACTGCAATTATCATAATGTTTGTATAATCCCGTAGTTGCACAGCACTCTGCTCAAAGAAGATGCCTTATGGGTCTTCAACTGCAATGCTTTCTAGTTTCATTCACACAATATTTGTCAGCAAAAAAAAATCAATCTATTGCAGATGTGTATGCGGATCAATAATGTGTTCTTCATGACATCGTGTCTGGAATCGTTCCATCGCAAACTGGGCGCTGTGTTTTCCATGTCTGGGGACCATTCAGCAAGCAGCACCAGGAACACAGTCCAGACCTCTAACAGTCATGAGATGCTACGCAGCGGTTAGTACTGTGAATGCTTTTTTATCTTTCATTCAAGGAGAAGAGTTGTCAAACACTGGCATAAAACATGTGTACTTTGTACAAATGTTCACTTGATTGATTGGCTCAGCTTTGTCGACCTTGTTAACTGACCATCATTATATGTGTCGTGTTCTGAGAAAACTGAAGCAAAATGCTTGTGCGTAAATTGTCATCCCAGATTAGCCTTTGCAGTCTGCACAGGCTAATCAGGGACGACAATTTCCGCTTTTATTGAATTTTTCGTTTAAATGATGTCTCTTCTTAGCGAAAATCGAGTTTAGGCGGAAAGTGTCGTCCCGGATTAGCCTTTGCGGACTGCACAGGCTAATCTGGGATGACACTTTACGCACAAACATTTTGCCCAGTTTTCTCAGAACACGCCACATATGACTAAAATACTATAAACTACTAAATAAAATCCACACACAACTCACAAATCCACAAAAAATAAAAAAATATCTCATATTGCAGAGTTTTTGGTGGTGGATGCATATACCTACGATCCGGCCACTGACTATGACGAGGTGATGGAGACAGCCTCCCAGCTCTATCAGCCCCAGGGTGGGGCCAGTACTCCCCCGGGGGTGGGGACCAGTGGGGACAGACGGCCCATACATGTCACCAGTGCCATTGACGGGGACAAGGACCACCTGATGGCTGTAGTGAGAGCCATGTGTAGGACTATGGCTTACAGGGTAAGAGGTAGTGAGAGCCATGTGTAGGACTATGGCTCACAAGGTAAGATGTTGTGAGAGCCTAGTGTAGGACTATGGCTTACAGGGTAAGAGGTAGTGAGAGCCATGTGTAGGACTATGGCTTATAGGGTAAGATGTAGTGAGAGCCATGTTTAGGACTATGGCTTACAGGGTAAGATGTAGTGAGATCCATGTGTAGGACTATGGCTTATAGGGTAAGATGTAGTGAGAGCCATGTGTAGTACTATGGCTTACAGGGTAAGATGTAGTGAGAGCCATGTGTAGGACTATGGCTTATAGGGTAAGATGTAGTGAGAGCCATGTGTAGAACTATTGCTTACAGGGTAAGATGTAGTGATAGCCATGTGTAGGACTATGGCTTATAGGGTAAGATCTGATAGTCTTATTGGTTTAAAAATATTCGAGTTATTTCACTTGTTTAAAAGCTATCACAAGAAAACACAATAAGACTGCAGCGTTGATATGGTGATATGGATATGGTATCCCTCTTGCAACTGGGAGGTCCTGCATTCAAACATTCAAACCCCACTTCGGGGGGGGGGGGGG